>JAECUM010014054.1:0-25449 GCA_016617855.1 Megalonaias nervosa | reverse complement strand
GGACACACTTTATTTCAGAATATGTACGAGCTATCGCTTTCTTCAACGCTGTTCGCAGAGTTCAACGGATCACGAACAGTTCAAGAACAGCATTGGCTTTGTTGCAAGCTGCTATTACCGTCACTATCACAACTTTCGATCGCTTTGTTTATATGTAAGCCTATCTTGCGTCCGCTGATTATGTGCCCTAGTCTACTTCCACTGGCACGTACGATGTATACACAAAACTAAGCACTTCGGGGTTTTGTTTTTAAGGGTGTGTTTTTGCTGAGTCAGCGGGAAGAATGAGTATAATATGGGTTGGGGAAACGACAAGATGTATTCACTGGCCATATTAAACGAGTTACCTTCCCCAACTCAAAACTAAACACAAGCGCAGTTTTATATTTAGTACATACCCTTATTACGCCTTCTTTTACATATTTTTATAAACAGCTCGATGACT
The DNA here is from genome assembly GCA_016617855.1 of Megalonaias nervosa. Taxonomy (NCBI): domain Eukaryota; kingdom Metazoa; phylum Mollusca; class Bivalvia; order Unionida; family Unionidae; genus Megalonaias; species Megalonaias nervosa. The sequence continues at coordinate 25,004 of JAECUM010014054.1, read as the reverse complement.
GCGTCTAAACATATCGATGCTTTGCTATAAATACTGTGCTACGCGGCGAGGTAGATGCGGGGTTGGGTGGGTGCGGGGGGGGGGGGTAATCTGTCTTCTGTATTACAAAAAAAAACTTTATACCGCAAAGTATTAACACGTGTTATTCTTAATTTTAAAGAGAATTTTAATATGTGAGTACAAAAAAAAGTCTTTATAGTGCCTTGTGAATGGGCAAATGCAGTACTCAATCTGACCAAAATCGAGAGCTACTATTAATAAATTGATTTGAGAAGTACCAATAAAGCTTCGCGTTGACCCAACGTTTGGAATTCACTGTCCACTTAATTTTATTAAACCCTATCAGATAAGCTTTGCATTTCTTGGTAGGGGGAGTTATCGTTAGAGCGGATAATATTGTTTTATGGAATATTGTTAGTGGAATAAACCTCGATATAGCCAATAAAAGTTGCAGATCTAGCGGAGCAGCGATCCACGTGGCCCGTTTGTGTTAGACGGACTTACAGACTGCACGAACAACATGCTCTGGAGATTCAGTGGTATAGATAATGTTACGGACCGTTTAAATGTATTTATTTTGCTGTCTTTTTTACAACTATTGTTTCAAATCATAATCTCAAGTTAGAAAAAAAGTAGTACGATTATTTGAAGATGGTGGTTTCATGGTTAGAAACAAAACCCCGTTTAAGCTGCTTCCGAAGGTATATAAATTTTGAGTTCACCTAGAAACCACAAACTATCTGGACAATTTGCAGATGGGGGAGGAGACTGCTTTTCGCTAATATTATTTTCATAAATGTATTTTCTTTCCGTAGAAACACTGACATGGTATATGCATTTCTTCCATGTTAAGCGACCTTCTGTGCTATTATGAACAGTATTTTTCTTCAGCCTCAAAAAGAAAAGCATTAAAATTCTAGTAACTACTAATTAGAAATAAATGCGAAGATGACTCAACATTACATGAGGAAGTCACAACGCTCTACATATCACGTAATTTGTGATGATAGGTCAAATACTGTACAATGGGTTTATACAGAAATGTCCATTTAAAAAGTTGCAATACTATCAGCTTTCAAAGTTATTCACAACTTTGCCGAAGATATTTTATGTGGAACGTAAAAAGTGAGCAAAATACTTGCCACAAATTTCAGGAACACATTTATTTTTTTATTTTACGAATAATAAGTGTCAAGACTACCTTGTGTGAAATCTGAAACAATACAATGAAAATTTGACTGAAGCCAATAATGCTGATAGCCGTTGTTCCTTGTCTGGATAGTTAACGTATGCTATCTAACAATCAATATTACTTTCTCGACTCCACTACAAAAAGTAGAATCTAGGAACAACCAGACTGCATAGAAAATTATTTGGTGAAAACCACGTTGGCATGACCATCTGTTGGGAGGGGGGACAAAGTTTTCGAAAAAGGGATGTGAGAGCGGAAACATTTTTATTTATGACCAACTGACCTTGGGATGATTGTGTGTATGTGTGTGTGTGTGCGCGCGCGCGCGCGCGTGTTCGTTTTAAATAGCTATGAGAAGTTGCAACAAACGGAATTGCGATAAACGGTCCAATGGACAAAAGGACCATCCCTAAAACTCTATGGCCAGTAGAGCTAAAAAGTAAGAGATTTCTCTTCTCACGTGATAAATTATTATTATATGCAGGAATGAAAAATTTCTGCATGCCAGTGATGTTTTTATATCAGTTATATCCTTATTCATCGCTCGTAATATTGTCAATATGAAAATGGGAATCACCGTAAACTATTTAGTTTTAAGGACGCTTCTGACAATCCACGTTTGCAAGCCAACAAAATAATGCATTTTTTTATGGATAACAAAACTACAGAATAAATCACAAGAAAATTGTAAAATTCAAATATGGCTGACTTTCGTACAGTTGATTAAATTCATATGATTACACTTTCAGTTTGATTACAATTTCGGTTTGAGCACGTTCGGTCAACTAAACACGACTAGAAAGCTGGAACAAGAACTGTCTGATTAGAAGAACGTAAGACTTGGATAACATTTTTTCATTTCTGATGGATGGAAAAGTCCCCGAAGTTATTATTAATTCCGGCACTGCATCACCTATTAGTTCTCTAAATCAGTCATTGACAACATTTTGAATAGATTAAGTTCACCAAAACACTCAGTTACAGCTTATCTGGTATTCCATTGTTTGATACGTTTCAACTTTTAATACTTAAGTTTGTGCTTTCGAACGAATCCATACGCCACATACGTAATATTATGAAACATACCTCGAATGCGTATTAATATGAAACATACTTCGCATGCGTATTAGTATGAAATACAGTTCGCATACGTAATAATTGAAATATACTTCGCATACGTAATAATAGGAAATATGCTTCACATACATAATATGAAATATACTTCACATACGTAATAATATGAGACATAATTCGCATACGTAATAATTGAAACATACTTCGCATAATACGTGTTAGCATGAAACAAACTTCACAGACATATTAATAAGAAACATACTTCACATACCTAATAATACGAAACATACTTCACATACCTGATAATATGAAACATACTTCGAATACGTAATAGTATGAAACATACTCCCCATATCTTAACGTCAGAATAATATTGTATTTACATTACAAAAGTTTAACAAATCTGCTCTCCAGCGAAAAGTTTAGCAATACTCTGGAAAAGTGTTCTTTGTTTTCAAGCAAGTAATGGCTTTTAGTGATGAGAGTTTAGTTCCTTATCTGAAATTTAAAAGAATACATTCCAAGTCTGACTTAGTCGATAAATCTGAAAATCAAATTAAATTCACAGAATTAAATGGGGGGGGGGGGCAAAGGTTAATCATGCCAGCGTGCGTGCATGCATCTTTATCAACATGTGTTCCCTTATTTTCATTATACGGTACTAGTAGTTCGAGAGATAAAATAATATTCCCCCATGTTATAGCACCTTTATCCTTGAAATATGCATAAAATACATCCCAGCGCTAAAAGTTCGCGAGGATGCGAAAAAGAAAACAGCCGAATCATTCCTGTAGACGCCAAACATGAAGAAATTATACTTTCAGCTTCAATCGTTGTATGACAATAAGAAAATTAACATTATGTTAGCAGACGAAAACTAATTCACATATGTTCAGTTTACGTTTTCCACTTTTCGCGGACAAAAACACATGGTAAATATAATATTTTGTTTTCTTCGTATATTTTGTTTTCTTGATCCATGAATGTCATTTTCCAGTTTGAATACACACATAAACTCAATGAACATTTATTTGATAAAACGACGAAGAAAAGAAAACTCCTTAGAGCGATGCTTGGTCAAAACTTCTGAGTTAAACAGAACTAGGGGTATAAATTCCGCGACAAATAACAGAACAAAAGGAGCTCCTTCGGCTGAGCCATTAGCGTGCCAGACTTGCGACTGAATACGTTTGCGCTCGAATCCATCCCTCTGACCAGCCCTGAATCGGCAACCGTTGCGTGCCTTTGAGCAAGGCACTTGAATCGAACTGCTGCGGTACTAAATAGCCTACTTGTGTTTCTGTGTGGTAAAATACCATACCAAATGAAACCAGGAAAAAATAACTATATTTGTTAAAATGGTTCAATCTTCGTCAGTGCTTGATTTACGCTTGTCATATTTAAAAAAAATATAAATATATAATAATGATTTTCAATATTTACACTTTTGAAAGTCGGACACAATTGCTCCTCCCCCCATAACTACATCGGCTGTATCGGTGTGTCCTTGGGAAAGGCACTTGCCTGGCATACGCCTTGCATGATAAAGCCAGTAGGATGTTAAACGTGCAGTAAAAAAGACCCAAACCAAACCAGCTAATTAAAAAGAAGCTGTCAGATAATCTTAAAACTACAACAACAAAAAAATCACAATAGCTCAGACGCATTGAGAATGTGCACTCAGATGTAAAAAAGGTTTGGTATAATTGTTACAAATTTTATTCTAGTATGCATATATGCATTCGTGAACATCAAAATACCGTATAATTATTCTGCTAAAATAACTGAAAGTATCCATGAATATCGTACAATCTGCTTTCTGCACACTTTGCGCAGAAATAAACGCGAGCAAAGAACACGTGAAAAATTCAATAAAACCTTGATAATGGCTACATCAATACCTGATTCTAAAACAAAATGCAGCTCACTCAAGTCTGTTAAATTACATTAGTAATAAAACACTGGCGCATCTGCAGCAGTAATAACGAACTGAATAGATCGTATGCACTTAAATAATCTAATTGCATATGGGTTTGGCATTCGGCCCGTGTGGGAAGACTTGGAGCGTTGAAAGACATGGTTTAGCTCAAGGTGATCTCTATCTGTGATACAACAAAAGGTTTTCATCCCCAGCATAAGTAACGAGTGCAAGGCATCAAAGAGAAGCAAAGAAGAGTACTTTATTCACAGCAAAAAACATTTTCCTTATAAGTTTTCGTAAAGCAGCGGCGAAAGATCGAAACCACACCGAAACATAGTACATGACTAACTCACTGACGTATGATGGATATAAATGACTGCTGTCAGCGTTTGTTTTTTGGGGGTTGGGGGTTTACAGTAGTCTATAATGAAACTCGCTAACAGATTAGACGATAAAATTGAAAAAAGCAAGATGAAATGAGATAATCATATATAAAGAATATATACGCATAACTCAAGTGTTTTTTGTGTGTGGTAATATTGCAATAAGAATCTGTTTATAATACTGATAATAAGATATCATTTTTGTATATCTAAACAAAGAAAATCAGTTTCATAAATAACCTTCCAACATATCACATAGACTCACACAGAGAAATCAAACCTATATTATAAGTCGTACGGGTCATGTATGCGTTCAGTACTGACTTTTGGTAACGGGTGTCATTTTTTAGAATTTGATTACACATACCTTTAAATGCCGATTATTCTCTTAATTAGGATCTTCCTACGTCCATATTCATTTGATTCGGAACGTCATTATTTTCTCTCTCTCTCTCTCTCTCTCTCTCTCTCTCTCTCTCTCTCTGCCCCCCCTCCCCCGACAAACTCATACGGCAAAACTCAATGTTAAAGTACACAGACATTTTTGGACGAGGTCAACTTAAAAGGTTTGAGCCAGTACAAACCGGTTGAACGAAGCGCCGTTATTTCACAATGTATGTTGAAAAAAGAAAGAATCGTACATAGAGGATCTCAAATGGGTAGTGATTTAATAATTAAATTTATGAAAAGAGTTGTATAATGTCCAGCTTTTGCGAGCCTTGGCGAGCAAAAGCTGGACATTATTTAAAGAGTTTCATAAATTTTATATTAAATCATTACCCATTTGAGATTCTTTCTATCACAGTTTTTATTTCAGTAGAAATTATTTAGATAGAAAGAAGAATGCACAATTCCGTTCATTCTGACGGACGCTGTACCTTTCATTTGTTGTGCGCAAAAAATAGCCCCAAACAAAGTTCAAATAGTAAAATTAGATTATACATTTTTGCTAACTGTAAATCAAAGAATAAACGTCCATCCAAATAAACAGAACATTTTACAAAGACAAAATCATTTGTCAACACAAAATGTCCAATGCGTGTGATGTCACATTGTTAGATACGGTGCACAGTATCGGTTTGAATTGGCATACACAACACAGTACCAGTGTTTACATTGTTGCAATATTTTTATGAGAAGAAGATTACTGGATGCAGAAATAAACATATTTACTGTAATGTATATGTGACCGGATATTTGCAGTATTTGATTTGGAATATTATACTGTTCAGAAGACGTAAACAAATCTCTTTTTGAGTCGGACTTGCATCGCATATTTACCGCGTAAATATGCTGTGGTTGGATAAAGTTCTGTCAGTTGGGGAGACCGGTTTATGTCTACATATTTCTGTGAACAAAGGTGAGTTCAATTACTTCTTCACATTAAAGTTCACATTAAACCACGCTTGTATATAGGGTGGATTCCATGCTACAGATATATTGAAACAGACGATACCATTTTTCCCCAATTCCCAGGGCCGACAAGAGGCGGGGGGGGGGGCAACCTGGGATATATCCCCGGGGCCCGGGCCTGTATGGGGGGCCCGGCCGAACAACACTTTTTAATTTTATAAAAGAAAAATTTTGTTTGAACAAGAACTAGGAGAGGCCCGGGTGTTTCTTACCCCAGGGCCAGTGATCGCTCTCTGCGGCCCTGCCAATTCCCTTTTGCGAGTCGAATAAAAAAATGGCGGCCAAAAATGTTCATTCAAAATAAAAAATTCCTGAAGGCGGGGTTAAAAAGTTTTCCCACGATCGCAGCCAATCAGTAAAGAGGATATGGCACAATAATTTCATGGACTTATTTGGACCAATCAGAATCACATAATGTGATATTTTAACGTGTGGTAATATCAAAAATATGAAACTGCACATACTTTAGGAAAACTGTACCAACTATGTGATAATACCCTATATTTTGACGAGTAGACCCATCAAAATGCAGACCATTCAAAAATCAGGATTGAAAAGACTTTCTTTAAAACCATATTATTTGCAAATTTTAGAACAACAATTAATATTTAATATAAGTACATGTGCCTACTTGACCACACTGACGTACACCAAAATATGCCCACTCGTCCGCATCGACGTACACTATGGTACTGGTAAATGTTTTTCTTTTTCTTCGACCGTTTATTATACATGAATCACCATCTATAATTGTCAACATTCCTATGGTTAAACGTAATCTATAGTAAACGTTATACAGGGCATGTTCGCGTATTTACTAATCTTAAATTAAACATACATTGTTATTTTAAAATCAATATTAATTTTATTTAATCAAAGTGTATTCTAACACGATTATTGAATGATTTGATTGTTGTTGTTGTAGGGTTTAACGCCGTTTTTCAGCACCAGATAGGCTATACATGGCGGCCAGTATAAATGGTGGAGGAAGAACTCGGGACAACCCCAGAAAGAACCACCGACCCACGAGAAGCTACTGGCAAGCTTTCTCATATACCCACATTGGCCGAGCCTGAGAATCGAACCCACGCAGACAGAGGCGAGATGGCAGTGATCATTAACGGTGAGCGCTTTAGACCACTCGGCCACTCTGGGCCCCCTGAATGTTCTGAACCGGAATTGTTATCAAGAATCTTCCAAACGAAAATTATCGATCGCTATGTATTTTACACTGGTCGCCATGTACTGAACTGGATCAAGAAAAGAGGACGTCGAGTCAATAGTCTGAATATACCTCCCAGTTTGTTTCTACCCCTACCTATTTAAAAAAAAAAGAAAAGTATAAATGAGATTTTAAAAAATGTAATTTCAAACCTGAAAGTGACGAGGGTGGGTGGGTGGCTAACACCTTATCGTCTGAGCGTTTCATACCAAACGGAAGTTTAGAGTGTAAAAGACGACCCTGCTCGCCTGTCATTTCCATTTCCTGGACAAGTCCATTTTCAGCGAAGGGGTGGATGCACAACTACCTTTGTGCACAGACGGTAAAAGCTACGTCTTCTTCGGATACTTACAAGGACGAATCAAGCAAGCAAGGGAAAAGAATGACAACCACAAATGTGGCTTTGACGTCGATTTAACACGCTGTGTAATTTATATGTACATGTATGCAAAGGGATATAACTCTCAACTCTCATCCTTATGGTAATTTACGGAATTATCCGGCAGTTACCAAATAGGATGAACTGTCATTCTGTTGTCTGAGGAAAATAGACTCGCACATAGTGTATGCAATATGGCGCTGTGTTAGTATGGAAACTCCGTTAAGCATGAAAGGAGCAAAAGATGACAGTGTTATTGCCATTCTGGTCTCAGTCAGTCTAGAAAGTATAAATCAATGAATGAAATTACTAAGTTCTGTGCATTTTTTATCACGTTAAAGATTTTCGTTACTGAAATCGGTAGGGGGTACAAACAAACGGGGATTTATGAAGAAACTATAATCGTCCCAATATACTGTATACAGTAGAGTAGTATGAATGTGTTTATCAACATGCGTATCTGTCATTGTGATATCACATCGCGTGCCATTCAATCCGAATTGTGCTGGATCACACCTTTAGTTTGATCTCGTTCAAAACTGTTAACATACTGTAACATTCATTCTGCCGTACGTACTTCTAGCGGCGTGTAAATAATGACCTTCCAAAGGAATATGGATATATGAGGATGTAAATAACGTGAATAATGCAAAGTTTTTAAAAATGTCCCCATTTACTGAAATAATCGGTGTTGAACGCCTACATGACCTGTATGACTTTTACAATAGCAACGTCAGCCACCTCATGATTGGATTACAAATTAAAAATTACAGTCAAAAACATTTGCCAAATAACTACAATAGCTACTATCAACGAATGTTGGGCCATTTTTGCAAACCTGACTTTTGTCATATATGAGGGAAGCTGCCACATTAGCTTTACCGACAAACATTGTGAAATTTACAAAACGATATGCGTTAGGATATAGTTCTAAAATATGCAATTACCTCAAATTGATCCCGTCCAAAAGGTGCAAGAAAGTCTTCGCTGGAACATGGCTTGACTTAGCAAGCCAATATCACATGCCGGTAACTAGTAAATGCTGTGTCTCTAAGTTAATCAGTCAATGACGTCATTCTATAACAGTGACGTCATTCCCATAACAAATAAATTCTCCATGAACTGAAATTTATTGGTAGCTCCGCATCGGCGCGGTGAATCACTGGAAAAAAGAACAGATTCCCCACTTTCACTAAGACACAAGATGGTTGTTATCTGCGGTCACATGAGAACACAAGGTGCATGCAGCTGTCAGCGAAATGGAAGTTCTTCTAGGGATGAGTTATAAACATGATTCATTGCAGCGTAATTCGGGTGAAAAATTATCTAGTCGTGATTATATTCCCATTTACAAAAGTTACTGTTTCATGATGCTTATATTTTTTTACAATATATCAACACTGGTCCACGCAAATACAAGTACAGAAAGTGTTCTATATTAATCTCTTCAAAATGGAGGACCTGGGTAACCGATTAGTTTAAAGCATTTGGAGGCTGCGTAGTCTAAGGCCCTTGGTGGTTGAGTGGTTTAAGTCGCTCGCATTTATAGATCACCCAAGTATCTGTTCTCGTGAGTTCGAGACCCGGTTCGATCAACGTGGATATATCAGAAAGCTTGCCAATACCTTCCCGTGGGGCAGTGGTGTTTGCTGGGGTCTATCCTTCCCTGATTTCCTCCACCAAACTAGCCTGGCCGCCATGTATAGAATATCATGTGCAGAAATGTGGCGTTAAACATCACAAAACCATACCAAATCACCTTTACAACGCTTTAAAACATAATAAAAATGTTCAGAAAAATATCGACATCCAGAGACCGACATGTACCATAAATAATGGCTTGATGCCATTTTGACAAAGGACAGTACATTCCTAACTGGTACTGTAACACTTGGTAACACATCTGAACCTTGCAAAATTAAAATACATGTAATGCTAAACACATTTTCCTTTAAGAAACATTTTCTCAGCGAAAATAATATTCTCTGGAAATAATTTCAGGTTCACTACATGACTGATTGTGTATTTTACGGTGCAACAGCATTGTAACGCTACATAGTGCCACAAAAAAAGATTATATTGTTCATAAAGTATGTATCAAAGATTTATTACCAACGAGGTATAAATGTACAAAATACAACGAAGTAAAAGTAAAAATAAAAGACAAGATAATTAGGGTGATTAACAGAACAAATGTTAATTAAAATATTCAAAAGAAATAGGGATGCCCACAAATAATATTTTTTTAATAAATGTTAACTTCCTTGAAGAATTTTAAAATATAAAACACATTAATTTCCGTAGTTAGAAATTTCTTCCCCTCTGAACTCGACTCGGTAATTGAGTTATGCGTATTTCTGAATCGTCTTCGTTAACTGTCACCGTTTCGACAATCTGGAATTTCAAGAATAATATTGCTTCTACGTGAATTTTGCCTCTAGACTACAGGAAAAAATCAAGCACTCTGGAGCAGAACATATTGAGAGTTTTTGTGTTTTGTCATTTTGAGGGAGACCCTTTTTTTTTTTTGTTTGTTTGTTTTTTAATACATTCTGTTTATTTGTTGTTTACATGTTTACAAGTGGATAATGGTATGATGACATCCATTTAAATTTTAAATATTATTGCAACAAATGTTACCGCTATTCTTTCATCAATACCATGGGGTAGTTCATGAGAGACGTGTCGTTTCAAAAGCGGTTGCTCCTACACACCTGCAGGAACGCAGCGTACATTTTCATAGTATAAAATGGGGTCACCAGGTCTGTTCAAGGATATTATTTTACCTGTTGGACCTGTTATATTGTATACATTAAAGTCAAACTTTTAAACTAACAAAACATAAACTGAGAATTTACTAAAATTGAATCAGCTGCAGTCTCTTGGAATTTAAACATGACAAACTGGTTCATAGCAAAAGGACACGCCTACCAATAATCCGATTTGGTGCAATTGAAAATCCGGTCTAACATGTAATAGGAAATTAAACATGAAAAACTGGTTCATATAACACGGATGGTGCAATTGAAAGCCATGAGGAAAAGTAAAAAGTGAAGCAGAGGCTGTAAACACGGTAAAATTAGTAACAAAATGTTGAAAATCGAACTTGACCTATGTGTCTTTCGCACATGATCTAATGCAAGATTTGGCTTCTGTCCATTTAACGTATCTACTGCAAATGGGGCATCGCTCGGCCATTCTCATCAAGTCGAGAAATAACCTTGCGTGTAGTTGCATGAATTCAGATAAATTTATGGGTTTCGTGATTCTCATCGGGCCGAATGCAAAACATAAGTTGCAACAGAAAATGCCAATTTAACATTCCGATTGTGACTGTTTGGTGGTGGTGTTGTCAAAGTTTAACGTCATTTTCAGCGCATGATAGGCTATACATAGTGGTCAGTAAATTTGGTGGAGGAAGAACCCGGTAAAACCCCGTAAAGAACCACTTGACCCAGGGAAAGCTACTGGCCAGCTTTCTCACATACCCGCAGGCGGAGCTCGAGACTCGAACTCATTCCGGGCGGAGATTAGATTGTAGTGAAATGTAAAGGCACCACCCAGGGCCCCAATTGTGACTTTGTTTCCTGCCAGCTGCATTGTTATGCCATACAAGCAAAAGTAATTCCGAACATAGCTCTAAATGGCGGTAAATTACCATTCGCAATTTCGAGGATAATCATACGGATCATACCTTGAATATATGCTTCTAATGTAAAAGAGTGTGACAAGCGTCGGAATGAAGTCTTGTGTGACGGGAAAAATAGGCGTGGCTAATACTATGTTCCTCCATATGTAATAGAAAAGATACATAACAATCCCTTAGTCTTCACGAGAAAACTCCACATTTTAAAGGAAATATTTATTGTAACTCAGTATCATTAGTACGTTAATACATGATGTCCATAACAGTCCCGGATATCAAGAGAGCACAATGCAATATAATAGTGAGATCACATGCAACAACATTCTGTATTCAGGTAAAGTGAGCTTTCTTGAATACCATATCATTTGTTGCAATTATAATTTTAACAAGCCGTTGTGACGAGCGTTTTCATTTCCTAAATCACGCCTTGTGATTCAGAAAATTTAACGTTATTAGTTCACAGCACCAGAAAGAAACTACTTTTGTATTCAAGCATCTTTATTGCGTTATTTAACATTATTTAAAACAATGGTTAACATTTTTTTTTTTTTTATTTCGTGATCTTCAACCTCGGATTTTATGGGATTCATTCAGTCATAAGCTTGAAAATGTATTAAACGCTATGCATGTACAGCATTAACTCCGCTATGCATGTACAGCATTAACTCCGCTACGTACGTTTAGGTGGTATATAATTGATCTGAATTCTTCATGACTGCAAAATATCAAATTCAGTTCCTAAATGCAACAAGCAAATGTAAATTAAATAATAAATCACCCGGACCAATGATTTGGCAAAACAAAATAAATGAAACAAGACAGGCTTCATCAGTATACAATGAAAGGGGTTTGTTTGTTTTCTTAAAACAAGATACCAAGCTAGTTCGCATACAAAGCGGTGAGAAACCGTTGCGTAATGCAAGATAGATGCGTATTGTTCCTTGTCAAGCCCGTGTGGGAAGAGTTGAAAGACAAGGTTCTTTTCTAGGTGATCTGTATCCATTATCTAGGATTTTTATACTTGTATACAAATAAGAAGTGCAAACCGCCACAGAATCTTAATAGAAATATCAGAATTGATAATGGAGTATGAGAAGATTAAATCATGACTCGTTCTTCGATCGCCAAAGCCACATCAAAACAAAGTGATAGTCTCTTGTTCATGGTGGATGAGTTATTCAGTATACACGATTATTCCCACCATACTACCTAAAGTTACGATCCGACCTGTCCGAAGTTAATAACAACAACGCTGCAATAGACAGAAGAAATTGCAAGACAGTATCATTGAGGTCAAGCTTTCGACAAATCTTTGTCTTCTTTTTCCAAACTAAATGTTGGTAAACTCTCTCGAAACGCATTTGTAATCGGCTTCAGACCACAACATTTTCATTTGAATCTGATCCGAGTTTTCAGTGAAATCATCGTTTCCTACGAAACAATCATCAACTTCTCGAAAAGAAATTAATCATAATAGAACGCGATCTAATATCTCACAGATCAACTGCGCAGGCGTCAATAATTTGACATTCAGCCGATAATAACAATCACCTATCCATCAAGCAGAGTGTTTGTGCGTGTGTGTGTGTTTGTGTGTGTGTGTGTGATTTGGATTTTTAACGTAGCTTTAACAATTTTTCAGTCATATCGCTACGGTGTCTGCAGTGTGGCACTTTATAGTGATGTCTAGCACTGGGGCATCATGCCGTACACATGATGTACCATCATCCCCCGCCCAGTCACATTATCCTGACACCAGGCCGACCAGTCCTAACACTAACCACTTAATGCTGAGCGCCAAGTGAGGCAACTATTAGTACCATTTTTATAAGTCTTTGGTATGACTCGGTCGGGGTTCGAACCCGCGACCTCCCGCATCCGAGGCATACGCTCTTACCACTAGGCCACCGGAGAGGTCCATCAATGAGACGAACAAACATTACAACAATACATCAGATACTTTGATTCTGTAACAGTAACTGCACTGGTCTAAAGATTTAGGGAAGAGTTCATTGCAACAAAGCTATCCTAATTAATTCCTTCTGGCAAGTTAGACTACCTATGCAATTATTTTTATGCCAGTGATATCATTCTTAATGACTCATTAACTTCCAACAAATATTTTCCAAGTGAATGATGCAAATAATTAATGACATATTATTTAGATATTTCTCAAAACAAGATGTTCATTTAGCCAACACCCTTCTGACGTTCGTGCAATGCGGCCTTCTGTTAATGTATTTGGAAGGGTGCTTTTTATAAATAGTATTGGTATGAATACAGTAGCTTTGCCAGTATTCTTGGATATGTTAAGCCATAATATATATGGCCATATATAAAGGATATGGCAAACCAGAAGATCCATGGCGATATATCAAGGATACGGCAAGCCACAAGATAAAAGACAATATTTCAAGCAAACGGCGAGTCACAAGATACAAAGCGATAAATGAAGGAATAGGCAAGATACAAGGCGATGTGTCAAAGATGTGGCAATAACACAAGATACAATGCGATCTGTCAAGGATATGGCAATAACACAAGATACAATGCGATGTGTCAAGGATGTGGCAATACCACAAGATACAAGGCGATAAATGAAGGATGTGTCAATGTATCCAATGCAGCCTGTGTTAAGGGTGCGAGAAAGATAAGTCTAACTCGACACAAGTACCTCATTAGGTTTTATTTTTCTTTTCTTTTTTTTTTAAATAAATGAAAATACTGTGCTATTGAGGCAGCTGTATGTCTAATAATTTGATAGGGGTAATACATTCAGATTTAAAAGAATTGGGGGGGGGGTATTATGAGATACTACTCGTAAACAAGAACCCACATTGACGGGCATAAGGACAACACAATGATTAACATGTTTAATCTCTATAATCATCTCAGAGTAAACAAAGGAAAATTATGACACTCGATGAAAAGAACATCTTCATCCCATGCTTCGGAAATTGGGGGTGGGGGGAGGGGGTATTGGGGTATTGGATATTGTGATGCCCTCAGTCTTTAAAATACAACTTCTCCTAAACTACTGGATGGCAATTTGTCGGTCTTGGTAGACGGGTTGTCCTAATGGTGACCATATGGGGGACGGGTATGATTTTATGGCCCCCTTCCCAGGGGGCCTTGGGAGGCGATCAAAGATCAAATTTGCAAAAGCTGTAATTTCAATCAATTTTATTTTACAAATAGAATTTCTTAACCATACTTTGAACATGCATTTTTAGCAAGAGTACATATTACATAATTTAATGGATTTGGGGTTACAACTTCTGAGCAAAAGTCCAGAGAGGATGGTGATACATGGTCCACGGGAGGATGCGCTGGAACCATACAGTAAAATGGGCCCTGATTTGCCATGATGAGACCTGAACGTAGGTGTAGTTTACTGCATATAAAACGTTCGCTCTTCCCATATTCGTGCACATTTTTCAGCTTTTTAAAATCGATCAGCAAAAACTGAAGCACAACTAAATCGTAACTTATTCAAGTTTGTACGGTTGTAACAGAGTGAATTGTGCAGATGTCATTGTAAAATATAGCAAGTTTAAACTGACGTACATGATTTTGCATTGGATTAAATCCGTAACATGTTTAAGGATGCTACTACTTGATTGCCTCTGGTAGGAACTTGACTGATTATTAACGAGGTCTCGCTTGCTAACTATGTCAGGCGAAACTGGACATGGGTTGAAGATTGGGTTTTAATTTTCGATTGGCCAAGGGTTGAACTGTTGCAGAAGTAGCATGCGTACTTGATAAAATATATGTCATAAGCTGAATTTTGGCAGAGATCTGCAAAATGGAGGGGAGCTGGGAATGTAGAATTTTCCAATCTCTGAAGGGGCATGCGTTAATAATGCTGGTTAGATAAACTTGGGATCTGATTGGGTAGTTAATGGCTTGGGGTATGTTTCCCAGGCGAAGTCTCGTGTTTTAAAAATGACTTAAACAGCAGAATTGGGAAATCCAATTATGCGCGAGGGAGGGTACCCTTGTATAGGTTGTCTAAGGGAAGTGCAGTTGAGAGTTTAACCAAGTGTGTAAAGGGACAGTTCCGCTAAAAGGAAAATGAGATCGAACCTCAGAGCTGACATGTACTATGTCTTCATTTCATACAAAATGTTTCTTTGATACGAGTCTTAACATAAGAGTTTGGATTGATTTGTCTGAAATGCTGTATGAATCACGAATAGTAAAAACTGATCAGTATTAGGTTTGTGGGCCGCAATTTTACTGCCGAGGAAGATAGGCAGCAATAGTGTGGCATAAGCTATGAAGTGAATTTTGTTTAATTGTTTATCCAGGATGTGATCCGTGATTTTGTTGTATAATATTTGGGCAGCAGTTGTGGGATGCACAATTATTTACTGATCAGTTGTATGTGCGCATGTATCCGACATTTCGTTCAAGATGGTTATTAACAGTTCACAATGCAGGGGCTTAACTGTCATTAACGAGATTACATTAAGCTACCGATTAATTAATAATGGTAACAAGTTCTATTGGAGAAATACATTTGTTTTTTGCACTGCGTTAGTTGTGTATGGAAAGAGACGTTCGAGTGTATGTAAACAGCTACACATTGTGTTGGATGCGAGGTTATGACATGAATCCATCTGGCAGTGGTGTATCTGTTGTGAAGCGTGATACAGGCTATTACGAGTGTATAGGAGAGTGAACGTATGTTCTATTCAGAAAGTAAGTAATGAACGAAGAATTAAAACCGTTTATTTTATTTTACCAAGAAATAGCTTCCATGCCTACAAACCAGAATGAACAACCAGTGCAAGCGACTGAACGACCAAGAGGGTACTACAGGTAACGGGACGCATAATTAGGCAAGTGGGAACCCGATAGTATTCCAGTTCAAGTTGATAACAAGCGACTAGCTATTCCGATTCCTGACAGTGAACAGCAACCAGTTATCAGGTTATGAGAGACATGCCGGGCAATTAAAATTCGAAACACTCACTCGAATTGGTGATCAATTTTGCTGTATCCACATAAACGGAGCTGCTCAAGTACATTTAAGATCTTTGAGTTAGCTGGTTTCTTTTCTTTTCTTGTAGAGGTGCATCCTGCAATTGATCCTGTACAATCTTATTTTGCTTTATTCAACTGATTAACTTCCTGTATTCGTTATACAGGGCTTGTGGGTTTTTTAAAAATAAATATATCTGCTCAGATCTCCATTTATTCCATCCATTAATTTCATTTTAATATTCGCTTGATCCGGGCTGTAACACCATGGTCGATCATCCTCTAAGCAACGATAACAACCAAAGCACGACAATGGGGTGGTAATGTAAAGAGAATTAAACGCGATATACTAGTATCCCCGGAGAATGCGGGAGGATTAAATATGATACACATTTATTCATTCATTAAATACATTAAGATAAGATGGGTTAAAAGATTGCTGGAAAATGAGGATGGAGCGTGGCCGAACCTAGTCAATACAACTATATTCAGATATATTTGAAGGATATGTGGAATTTAGGAAGGAGGAAATTAGAAGAATTTGGTAAGTTGATTAAAAACTTTTTTGGAGACATACAATTTTGACAGTATCGAATTGGAAAGATGAACCGCAAAGTTCAAATGAGTGTTTATCCCTGAGTTGTGGAAATTTATGTTCCAACTATAACGTTCTATCAATACAAATCATGAAACGAAACCGGCATTGAAGTTCTTAAAGATTTAGTAGAGGATTACGGTAATTTAATACGTTTTGAAATGAAAAAAACGAAAAACTGGACGCGATGATCTTTTAAAAATAATTCTCCCTAATATCCTAAATTAGATAGCAGGAAGATAAAATAATGAACTTGCAAAAAACAAAACCCACTTAAGTTAGTTTGCAAAGACTTGTTTCTAAACAGAAGGCAAAGAGGCAACACACTGCTAAGCACGAAGCGTGGATACAAATAGTAAATAAAAATATTAATAGTGAGGAGTGGTTTGAGATTTCAAGCCAGACGGAACTCTGTACTAAGAATACAAAGTTGATCTCTTTTAGTTTACAAAAAATAATTGTCACTAATTTATTTTTGTGAAAAGAATAAACATATTAGACGAAGACAAATGCACTTTCTCGAAAAGTGAGAATGAAAGTATTGAACATCCGTTCCATAATTGCAATAACATTTCAAAGTTTTTACTGTTTTACTAAACATTTTGTAAACCAAAAAGAATTATTTTTAGGAAGTAAACAATTGGACATTTTGTCCAATCTCTTGTTTATTTTGGCTAAATAATGTATTTACACTTCTAAATTCAACATGCAAAATCCCTCCATTTCTGCTTTTACGCAGATAGTTGAAACGCATAAGAACACTAAAAAATTACACTGGTAAGTTAAATAAAAAAGAAGGACCAATTTCTTCAAAAATGGGCATCAAACATGAACATGTAATTTGTGCAATTCGTTATATCTATTTTGGGATCGATGTGATGGCAAACAGCAATACAATCGCAAAGTGTATGTTCTCCAGCTTCTATATACATGTGTCAATCTAAGTTTTGCATCAAAAACGACTGCATGTTACATGCATGTGTGCATGCGTGTGTATGTGCGTGTTTCCTTTTCTTTTATTTGTGCATTATATTTATTGTCCCTAGATTATCTGATAATCAAACATGTTTGATTGTAAGGTGACCATGGGATGGTGTTCCCCGACCCAGGCGTCAACCTATTAAAAGGATAACAAAATAGATTAATACATGTAATACTTAATCATATGGATGGACTTATCTGAGAAAAACAAATACTAAAACAGTCACAAAAAGGTGTAAAGGTGACCCATGAGTAATCTATATGTCACGGACTAATAAACCAGACAACATATCTAAACCAATTAAAAACTTGAAATATCTCTGGTAGCAGTGTTCATCGTAAACAACAAACATTCTGTAAATGAATACAACGTTTATTATACATTTAGCTCAGTACCTACTTTTGTTTTCAATCGACTCTCCTTTGCAGTCCTTACATAGGTTTACTACCATCTTTCTTCATCACAAAACTAATCTCTCTCTCTCTCTCTCTCTCTCTCTCTCTCTCTCTCTCTCTCAAAAGATGTACAAATTATTGCTGGATTTATGAACTTACTGGAACCAATATCCTTCAACACTACTCTTGTCGCAGCTTTGCCGTAGTTAACATGAGAACTTTAAAAACAGCTGTGCACCGTAGCTGCTATGGACTGCTTCACTCATAATATTGCACATAGCAGTATGTATCTGCAAAGATCCGGTGCACAACTGTATGCGACTTTTTGTCTGCAAGTCTTTAAATTTATGCAAATTAAGGTGCACGATCTTCATTAACAGGTTAAAGGTCCTTTTACAAATACTTGACGGTTTTCCCAGGAACAACTAATCTCACCCTTTTTTTAGTTACACCCCTCCAGAACCTCACAGCCAGTCTTATCCGTATTTGCTCTAAGACAATTAAGGTCTCAAGCTACCTGGGTAGTCGATAAACTTGATCTGAACCCATTTTAGTTACATGTAATGGATTAGTCGCTTTTAGGTGTGTATGATGCAACGAGTCATAACTGCATATGTAGCAATAACAACAGCCGCGTGGAGAGTGCCTTCACGTAGTAATCATGGGTAAACACTTCATACGTCACAATAACGACAGCCCGCGTAGTGAGTCTTCACCTAGTAATCACGTCATACCTAACAATAGCTCGAGTCACATAATAATCACGTGCAACTACTTCATACCTAACAATCACAATGGTCCGCGTGAGTGTCGTCACATTGTAAACACGGGTAATCACTTTATACCTAGCAATAACAATAGCCCGTGTAGAAGTTGTCTTCATATAGTATAGCAAGATCAATAGCGCGCATAGAAGGTCTCTTCATATTGTAATCTCGAATAATAAATTTCAAACCTAACAATAGCAATATCCCGCGAGGAAAGTGTGTTGACAATTATGGACAAAATGGACAATGAAGATGTCCCCGGGTATGGGGTAAAGTAACTGTGTTGAACAACTAAGCAGGTGGTAAGGACCATCTAGCAAGTGGAAATCGAACGGTTTTTATTTTCAAACTGTCAAATGATGCATCGTGTATTCGAACACAGTACGCACACGATTAGAACCTTCTGCAATCGAAACGTATCACAAATAAAAAAAGGTGTACAAAACAATGATTGCGTCAAAAACGAGTAAAATCCTTAAAACAGAAAGTCAAATCGTCAATATAAAGAGCACGCTTTTAAAAAGTCAAAGATGTTCTAATCATTACACAAAACTTTCGGAAGATAAACCTTTTTCAAAAAATGCAAACATGAAGCAAAACAAGATAAAAATTTAATAGGTACAGATGCTAAAATGGTGTAAATGGTATATATAATAAAATATATGATAAAATATGTAAAATCCTTAAAACATTTGGTAATTTCTTATAAGCCGCATTTCCACAAAAAGTTCAAGATGTTCTCAGATAGTACATCATCACAAAGTTTCTCCACCGATTTCACATGAAAATACGACTGTCTCTGGGTGGGAGTCGACACTCGTCAAGAACGTGTCACGCTGTCGACTTCAGCTGGATATTCACTCTTATCCAGCTTTTTATCATTCAGGCACGAGTCTGACACGTGCATCCGGTTGGCTGTCGGCACAATAAAGAGGCTGATCTGGGCGATTTGGGTGAAAGCCGGCTCCGCCCCCCCAGCGAATGAGCGACCAGAACCATAACGTTTCCAACAGTATAGTTTGATGATTAATATTATGTTCTGGGTTTGCTTCACATGGAGGGACGTCCTGGGACTTCGGCCCCTGGGACCCCTCCAGGAGTTCCGTTCCAAAGAACCCTCACTTACTTAGTTAAGCTCACCCCTCCCACAAACGATATTTCGGAAACCACCCTGCAATACAACCTCAGCAAATTACTGTATATGTTCATCCAAGAAATGAAATATATCCGTTATTCACTCGCCACAAGCAAAATTTATTTTTATTTACTTCCAAAACTATCGGCTAGTTAAGGTATACAGCAGACAGAAGTAGCCTTTTTACGTAACCTTCGCGATAATGTCATATTGTCAGCTCTTTACCGTCTATGCTCCGTGGTATTTTGTGTACATCCGCACAGAAAATGTGGAATTAGCATAATTCTCTTTGCTAATTCAATGTAAAGAAAACACACCAAAAAGAATTTTAAAAACAAGAAACACTAAGGGATTCTGCTTGACAACTCGCCAGACTCAACACTAGACCAAGCAGTTGACAACCATTGATCATAATGTTGTCGAAATCTACTGACTAGAGTGAGAAAAAAAATCGATATTTCACTCCAGATAATTATCAAAATTATTTCTCTTGGAAAATACTAGCATAAAATAAAAGTCATTCTACCAAAGCAATAACTCAAGTACCAATGTCTGCAAATGTCTGTATTTCTGAGAAGAGTTACAAATTCTATAGGATGATCTGTGAAATTTACCATTTCTTTCTAAAGTGAAAATTTTCATTCATTAGATTGCAACAGTCCATAGAGCTCTACCAAAATCAAATCAGACTGCACTGAATTACATGTGGTTAACCATTTGCTTCATCTGCATCAGTTAAATTGAAAGAATGTTTAGCTTACCATTTCATACTGTTGATTCCGCGAGGACAGCATCTTCACAAAACGAATCTCGCTTCCAATATGGCCGGATACGGGGATGAGACTGACTACTTAAAGGATTATAGCAGTACGTGATGGTCCTATCGTCTACAAGATCGACCTTACGTATCACTGGCCAAAGACCTTAAGTAAATATATCGTGACCAGCTTCTCCTAAAGTGGTTTGTGTTGTGGGGTTATTTCCATTTTTCTGCAGATGCTAGTCTATAAATGGCTGCCTGTATATTTGGTAGAGTTTGAACCCGGAAATAACTATTGGCAACCTTAATCACATACCCATGTTGACCGTGCTGAAACTCCAATCCACGCGGACAGACGAGAGATGTGAGTCGTCTCTATACACAGACAAAGCACTTTAGACCACCTAAGGTCACCTTTTCCTAAGGTAAACTTTTCATTACCGAGGTAGATCGTTTGCCCAAAAAGCATGTCGGTGAGAACAAACAGAACAGGCGAGATGTATGAAAACCTGCATTGCTTGGAGGTTAACTAACTTATTGGAATCATAAAGAAAATTCAGCCGAATGCGAGAGACCTATCTGGGAAGTAAAATAGGGGTTTCTTCTAATTTTGATATATACAGTTATTTATTTGTAGAAATCATAATGGAAAATGCATAAAAATCGAACATGAGATATAGAGGGCAAAGAAACATAAGCTTATTTGGAGCTCTCTCTTCATTAAAAATAGTTCTTACTTCAGTAATGTTACTGACAGGAGTAATAAAGCCAGAGGATGAAAATAAGTGAAAGCTATGCATGGCAGCCAGTATAACTGATGCAGAGAGAAACCTGGGAAACCAAGCAAAAATCACCTACCCACCGGGGAGTTACTGGGAACCTTTCTCACATACCACCTATGAGGTCAGTGTGAATATAAAGAGTTCTCCTGTCTCACCAATAGCCCTTAGGAAGAAACTTACGAAGAAAATTAAAACTAATATTATAGTACATGCATTGCATATTTAAAATATCTCAGTCGTCGTATCCAACAAAAGTCATTCTATTAAAAACACAAAAAAAGATTGTGGCTAAAGAGATTGGTTAGGCCTGTAGTACAACCGTATGACCCACCCCGACAATCGTGCATTGATCATTATCAACCATATATATATATATATATATATATATATATATATATATATATAATGTAAAAGAAGATCAGAAAAATATCCATGCTTTGTTGTAAAGAAATGATGTATTCACCTTTAGAGCACACATAAAGATGCGAAAGCGCTCGAAGGAATAAAGCATGGATATATTTCTGATCTTCTGTTACATTAACTAATTTTTCTATGTATTATCCTGCACATGGACAGATTAATTTTTCATATATAACTATTTGAATGTCGGTCATGACTACTTGCGAGCTGAGTCTGAATTTTCCGTCTAAATGACAATCTGAAATTACTGCATAACACGGTCTGCATCTACTCTATTTTCTCACATGACCCATGGCTACTGTTTAATTGACAGACTGAATCTACTGTCGAACTGACGGTACCAATATACTGTGTTTCTCAGATGTTCCGTGACAACTGTCTAACTGGCAATCTGAAGCTAATGTATTTTTATCTCATGCTCCACGACAACTTTCTAACTGATTGTCTGAAGCTACCGTGTTTTATTTCATGTTCCATGACAACTGTTCTAACAGACAGTCTGAAGCTACTACTGTATTTTCTCTCGTATTCCATGATAACCTAACTGACAGACTGAACCAACTGTCGAACAATCTGAATCTAATGTGCTTTCTCCAATTATTCTTACCATGTAAGTTTCATACAATATATATATATATATATATATATATATATATATATATATATATATATATATATATATATATATATATTTCGGGCGGGGGGTTGCTCTAAAAATTGGTAAAATGAAAAGTTCATTACCAACATTTTACATGTTTATGCATCTCCAAAAGAGAACAAAATTATTTTATTTTTAGTTATAATTTCTACGCCTGAAAAAAATAACTGTAAAAAATAAGCATATTTTTACTTAGGTTGAATTTTTCGATTTCCTTGTTTTTCTCTTCTCTTTATTAGCACAACTGATTTGATCTGATTGCAGAATAGGTGATGGATCTTCTACACTCTCGTTAGAGGCGAAATAACGGCGGCAGATTCTGCGGTGGCTTCGTGGTTAGGTGCTACACTCGAGACAGAAAGGGTGTGTTTTTGAATCCTACCATCTGATCAGCCCGGGTCGACTATCATGGTGTGTCCTTGGACTAGGCACTTTATATACCAATTACCCTGAACTAAATAGCCTACTTGTGTTGCTGTACCAAAAACAACAAACCAAACTGATCGGCAAGCACTAATCTACATAACATGAAGTGGCTGCTGTACTATGTGATTTCTAATTAGGTTCGTGTGTGTGTGTGTGTGTGTGTGTGTGTGTGTGTGTGTGTGTGTGTGATTTGGATTTTTAACGTAGCTTTAACAATTTTGCAGTCATATCGCTACGATGTCTGCAGTGTAGCAGTTTATAGTGATGTCAAGCAATGGGGCATCATGCCGCAGACATGTAGCATGATGTCCCGCCCAGTCACAATATCCTGACACCAGGCCGACCAGTCCTAATACTAACCTGTTAACGCTGAGCGTCAAGTGAGGCAGCTGTTAGTACCATTTTATAAGTCGTTGGTACAACTCGGCCGGGGTTCGAACAAGCGACCTACTGCATCCGAGGAGGACGCTTTAACCGAATAAGTTCAACTACAAATACTATAGCAATGAGGTAAAACTGTCAGATGGACTCAGTTTTCAACTAGGAACATGTGGAAACATGTATATAGATCTGTGTATTAATCTAAACTACGCACATGTCTCTCAAGACATATCAGTAAATGAAGCGGAATGAAATATTTGTATTAACTGTATAACCAAAATACTGAACCTAATTAATTCAGTCTTCCTCAGGGCCAAGATTTACAATTATCTATATGGCAGTTAGCACATTCTTAACGACCCACGTATGCCAATAAATGTCTTCCAAGCAAATAACGTGATTAATTGGTGGTTAGTGCTAGAGATATTTGGCAAAATAAAAACTTACAATGAGTTAAGACCTTGACACTTACATGGCCAAGGGCCATTCTCGTTCTTTGTTCTATATTAACAGTAATTTGGAATGCAAGCTGTGACAACATACATTTGTTTTTGTATCCCTGCTAATATGCTATTTTGGTGCACAGTAATTCTTGTAATTCATAGAGAGAGAATTATCATAAACGATATCACTTTCCATCTGTTGTATATGTGTAACACGCTTTGAGGCAAATGCACAATTAAACTTAAATATGGAGCAATATTTGAAAACATGTAATACGTTTAGTAATTATTAGCGTATCCAGTTATCACAGTATCTACTAAATACACCAAAGCTATATTGCGTGTCAGTAGGATTATCGGCAACACGATTAGTGTCATCAGCATATAAAAGCAGCATAACGTTTAAAACATTTTAAAATCAGCATGTTTGGATACAGGAGGTACAGTGAAACCTGTACACCAGTTCACTAGCACAAACGATTGTATTTCAGTTATGGATAAGGAGAACAAAATGGAGATAAATTTTTCCCTTGTCTTGAAAGCATTCTCACAAGTGACCCCCCCCCCATTATATTACACACACTGACACATACTTTGATATCATTACAAACTACTCTGTATATCATTATAAAATACTTTCCCTGATGCGTACTGAATACAACTTATGCCGTAATTAAACTCTCCATACATCAAGGGCACGTTTAAAATCAATAAAAGTACAAAGAAGTTTGTTTTTGCAATGTCTACTAAATTCAAAACGGCTGTACAAAAGAAAGATATTGTCTTTTGTGGAATAGCCATTCCTGAATCCAGCTGGAGTCTCGGATAGTAATTTATTATGATCAAGGTGTTAGGAAAATCTTATATTTAATAATGCCGTAAAAATCTTTTACCAAATCAGCTGACTAAAATAATAGGTTTACAATTTGATATATAAACGATCAGTTTTATCGTCTTATATTTAAATTAGCACAATATCACCTTTAGTCCAACCATCGGGTAAGAAGCTAATTGATTATATATATATATATATATATATAT
>JAECUM010014053.1:0-63437 GCA_016617855.1 Megalonaias nervosa | reverse complement strand
TGTTAAATGAAGGTCTCATCAGTGTAAAGATGCATGTTAAATGAAGGTCTCATCAGTGTAAAGATGCATGTTAAATGAAGGTCTCATCAGTGTAAAGACGCATGTTAAATGAAGGTCTCATCAGTGTAAAGATGCATGTTAAATGAAGGTCTCATCAGTGTAAAGATGCATGTTAAATGAAGGTCTCATCTGTGTAAAGATGCATGTTATGTTTGGTTGAAACAGAACAATCCATGGTACACCAATGCTGTAGAAACCAGTCAAGTTGGCAGGTTGGACAAGCAGAAGGTATAATTTAAGATATGTTATGGAATGTTGGAAATGGAAATTATTCAAGGTTTCATCAACAAAAAGGCTGAAACCAAATTCAGTTGAAATGTAATAGTACATTTTAAATTATTCTGAAGAATTGGCAAACAGGGGGCAGAACTGCCCAAAATGATGTCATGTTCAGCTCAAATCCTTCAATTCTTGTTAAACTATTGCTGCAGAAATTAAAGCCAGAAAGATGACAAATCAAGGCTCATAACTCCTGTCAATGCTGATGTCGTATGCTAGAAATCCAACAATGCTTGGTAAAGTTATGCTGCGGAAATTAAACTTAGGAGGACATACATTCAGGATTCAGAAGCAATAATTCTAAATACTGACATATATTCAGGATTCAGGAGCAATAATTCTAAATACTGACATATATTCTGGATTCAGGAGCAATAATTCTAAATACTGACATATATTCAGGATTCAGGAGCAATAATTCTAAATACTGACAAAAATAGCATAAAAATCACACTTTTTTATTTTAGATCTTGTCAATGTAAAGTTGTATACCATATCTGGCTAAAATCCAACAATTTTCAGTCATCTTGTGGAAACCAAGCTGTTGACAGACAGACAGACAGACAAATGTGTAATGTGACTCTACTGTCCTAAGAAATAAAAGATTTAGAAATGTAAATCTATCCCATTCATTGATCTTATTTTGCTTTATTATGTCCAAATGCAACTACACAGCAATGAAATGGAAATGATGGAAAGTAAAATTGTGCCAAAAAATGCAAGATCTGTTAAAATTAAAACTGGTCTTCACATAAAATCCAAAACCAAAACATAAAAAGAAACATTACATCACAAATGGCGTGATCAGTGCAGCTACTATAGTTACCAACAACAAATGATTTCTGGAACAGTAGTACTCCTACATACACAGAATGGGAATTTGACCGGACAGGAAGTGACACACTGAGTATGCTCATTGCCTGCACACAGCTCTGGCACCTCTGTCATTTTGACACCATTACCATCCTGGTAAATGTATTTGGCTAGCTGAAATAAAATATAAAACCTTTATAAAATAGAGAACTTCACATTAAGATGCCATATAAACCTTTACGGTGAAATGATTATTTGCCATTGCCAAGTTTTCTGGACAGATAATTCCTTAGAACAAGTTACATTTGAGCAAAGTCATAACTGAATTGGGTGCAAAGTTTGGGCGAGTCATAATTGTGTTGGTGTAAAGTTTGGGCAAGTCATAACTGCTGGGTCTCAAGTTTGGGCAAAGGAAAGACATGTAGGTCAAGGGAATCGCAGTGGATAGGTATATATTAATCATGAAATATTTGTCAAAGAATGGCAATCTTACATGGAGACGCATGAATGTAAAAGAAAAATTGTATTGTTATTTATACATAACTTACTTATTCCTTCATAATTCTCCTTGCTTATTTGGTTATGCATATATATTGAAAATTGCCATTACATTGTGCACAATTATCCTCCTTTATTCATATTTGTTATGTAGTAGGGCCTCAGTTGTATTAGATTCTTGGACACTTATAAGGAAGGGCCTGAGTAGTATTAGATACTTGGACACTTATAAGGTAGGGCCTGGGTAGTATTAGATACTTGGACACTTATAAGGTAGGGCCTGGGTAGTATTAGATACTTGGACACTTATAAGGTAGGGCCTGGGTAGTATTAGATAGTGGACACTTATAAGGTAGGGCCTGGGTATTATTAGATAGTGGACACTTATAAGGTAGGGCCTGGGTAGTATTAGATACTTGGACACTTATAAGGTAGGGCCTGGGTAGTATTAGATAGTGGACACTTATAAGGTAGGGCCTGGGTAGTAGCAGATAGTGGACACTTATAAGGTAGGGCCTGGGTAGTATTAGATAGTGGACACTTATAAGGTAGGGTCTGGGTAGTATTAGATAGTGGACACTTATAAGGTAGGGCCTGGGTAGTATTAGATAGTGGACACTTATAAGGTAGGGCCTGGGTAGTATTAGATAGTGGACACTTATAAGGTAGGGCCTGGGTAGTATTAGATAGTGGACACTTATAAGGTTGGGCCTGGGTAGTATTAGATAGTGGACACTTATAAGGTAGGGCCTGGGTAGTATTAGATAGTGGAAACTTATAAGGTAGGGCCTGGGTAATATCAGATAGTGGAAACTTATAAGGTAGGGTCTGGGTAGTATCAGATAGTGGAAACTTATAAGGTAGGGCCTGGGTAGTATTAGATAGTAGAAATTTGTAAGGTAGGGCCTGGGTAGTATTAGATACTTCAACACTTACATGGTAGGGCCTGGGTAGTATCAGATAGTGGAAACTTATAAGGTAGGGCCTGGGTAGTATTAGATAGTGGAAACTTATAAGGTAGGGCCTGGGTAGTATTAGATAGTGGACACTTGTAAGGTAGGGCCTGGGTAGTATCAGATAGTGGAAGCTTATACGGTAGGGCCTGGGTAGTATTAGATAGTGGACACTTGTAAGGTAGGGCCTGGGTAGTATCAGATAGTGGAAGCTTATACGGTAGGGCCTGGGTAGTATTAGATAGTGGACACTTGTAAGGTAGGGCCTGGGTAGTATCAGATAGTGGAAGCTTATACGGTAGGGCCTGGGTAGTATTAGATAGTGGAAACTTATAAGGTAGGGCCTGGGTAGTAGCAGATAGTGGAAACTTATAAGGTAGGGTCTGGGTAGTATTAAATAGTGGAAACTTGTAAGGTAGGGCCTGAGCAGTATTAGATACTTCAACACTTACATGGTAGGGTCTGGGTAGTATCAGATAGTGGAAACTTATAAGGTAGGGCCTGGGTAGTATTAGATAGTGGACACTTGTAAGGTAGGGTCTGGGTAGTATTAGATAGTGGACACTTGTAAGGTAGGGCCTGGGTAGTGTTAGATAGTGGAAACTTGTAAGGGAGGGCCTGGGTAGTATTCGATACTTGGACTCTTATAAGGTAGGGCCTGCATAGTATTAGATGGTGGACACTTATAAGGAAGGGCCTGAGTAGTATTAGATACCTGGACACTTATAAGGAAGGGCATGGGTAGTATTAGAAGGAAGGTAATCTGGGGATGAGATCATCAACTTAAGCTTGGCAGCAAACTCACTTGGGGTTTCATAAGGGCCACTTTTGGCTGCATGATCCATACTGTATCCAACCATTGCCAGTTAAGGATGAATTCAATAGATATTACAATTGAGGGCTCTTTTTCCAAAATATCAATTTTTTCCCTCTGTTTTAGCCCCAATTCAGATATTCTTTCACCTAATAAGTTTGGAACTATAACATGCTTCGATTTCACCTTGGTTTTCAATCACTTCATGATTAGGGATTATGCTGGAATCACACCAGTACTGACCTTGCGATCATCCCAGGTCATTAGAATAATAGAATAAGAAGTATAATAAGGCTAGGATCAACCTGCCTTAGGCAGCTTTGGAAACAGACCATCTCTAACGCAGGGATTTTACTGGGAACAAGAGAAAGTA
The DNA here is from genome assembly GCA_016617855.1 of Megalonaias nervosa. Lineage (NCBI taxonomy): Eukaryota > Metazoa > Mollusca > Bivalvia > Unionida > Unionidae > Megalonaias > Megalonaias nervosa. Next base: position 59,647 of record JAECUM010014053.1, on the reverse strand, counting down.
CATACCTCAGGAACATCCCAGGCTGGGATCAACACACCTCAGATTAAAAGTATTCCTTGGGCTCTAACTAAATTTTATTTTTTTCAAGAGAGCAACCCCAGAGAAAGGTTAGATTTTTAAATTTTTTTTATACATTCTGGGGAAGGTTGTTCAAACTCTACTGTAACCACCATGATGCTTTTGTGTTATGTTGCTTAGAATTAGATAACATTATTTACATTAGTACATTCTAGCTCTGTTGGTGGAAGAGAGAGAGATATATTATTGTATATATCATTTTTATGTAGGTAAGCAAACAATATACCCACAGGAGAGAGTTCTAGTCTTGAGTTATGTTGAAAGCAAAAATTAGAACAACTGAATTGGACTTTATGAGGCTGTTGCTCACAGATTCAGTGCAAGATCAGTTTTTAATTTGTAAACTACATCTTACATCAACAAGATCTATATTTTAATGTGCGGACATTTTATATTGTAAATAGGTTTCAGTAAACTAAATATCATCCAGATCTGATATTTTCATGTGTGGACATTTAATATTATAAACAGTTATAAATTTATCAGGCTGTAAAGTCCAACTCCAACTCTTCATGAGCATAGAGACATAAATTGATACATAGGTACATGAATTTCTACTCCCACCTCCTCATGGTGGGCATAGGGACATGAATTCCTACTCCCACCTCCTCATGGTGGGCATAGGGACATGAATTTCTACTCCCACCTCCTCACAGTGGGCATAGTTACATAAATTCCTATTCCCACCTCCTCATGGTGGGCATAGGTGCATGAATTTCTACTCTCACCTCCTCATGGTGGGCATAGGGACATGAATTCCTACTCCCACCTCCTCATGGTGGGCATATGGACATGAATTCCTACTCCCACCTCCTCACGGTGGGCATAGAGACATGAATTCCTACTCCCACCTCCTCATGGTGAGCACTGAGACATGAATTCCTACTCCCACCTCCTCATGGTGAGCACTGAGACATGAATTCCTACTCCCACCTCCTCATGGTCGGCATAGGTACATAAATTCCTACTCCCACATCATCATGGTAGGCATAGGTACATGAATTCCTACTCCCACCTCCACATGGTGAGCATAGGGACACAAATTCCTACTCCCACCTCCTCATGGTGGGCATAGGTACATGAATTCCTACTCCCACCTCCTCATGGTGGGTATAGGTACATGAATTCCCACTCCCACCTCCTCATGGTGGGCATAGGGACAGGATGTCTGGATTATGGATGTTTGAATGATTCACACAAATGTAAACTGTTCCTTTTAGCCAAAGGTAAACTGTTCCTTTTAGCCAAATGTAAAATATTCCTTTAAGCCAAAGGTAAACTGTTCCTTTTAGCCAAAGATAAACTGCTTTTATGCCAAAATGTATTTCAATTTTCCCCATCTGTAAATCAACAATTCTTTCATTACTTTTTTCCTGTCTACTCTGATTATCTGTACACTTTCTATTCATTTTCTCAGGTTACAAATAAGGGCTGTTCAACATAAACATACATGGCACCCAGGGGAGGAAGTTTTCAAAAAAAGAAGGAAATTTTATAATAAATTATGTTTCTCCAAAAATACTTACCCAATCACATTAATGTTGGGAATTACATCTGCCACCCCCTGAATCCAGCCCTACCCTAGACTTGAAAAAGCCTATACAAATAGACAAAGGGAAGTAATTCTTTCAGATTACCCACCCACCCCCTTTCCTGCAAGGTGGCACTCTGTATAGTAGATACTGTTAATTTAACTTTTGCTGCAAACTGTCAACAGGCCTCCAAGAATCTGTTGACCTGTATCTTTTCTGTTAGCCATCCAACAGACTCTTTTGGTGTTAATGAAAGTCAAACAATTATACTATGTAGTGTATACCAAACTTGTGTGTAGCTTGGTGAAATTTCAGATATTTTGTGTGAATTTGTTACTGCTTACAACATTATGTGTTTATATTGGTAAAGCCATATTGCAGCTATGCAGTACTACTCTTCTTGCTCAAATGTTCACCCATTCTTCATTTGTATCTGATTCTGTGGGAGTTCAGAGCACACCAATTTAATAACTTCCTTTAGCAAAGCAGTAGGAATATCCTTATATGGTCACTGTGAACATTCTCTGTGTGCCTCAGATAGCCTTATATGGTCACCATGGACATTCTCTGTGTGCCTCAGATAGCCTTATATGGTCACCGTGGACATTCTCTGTGCGCCTCAGATAGCCTTATATGGTCACCGTGGACATTCTCTGTGTGCCTCAGATAGCCTTATATGGTCACCATGGACATTCTCTGTGCGCCTCAGATAGCCTTATATGGTCACCGTGGACATTCTCTGTGTGCCTCAGATAGCCTTATATGGTCACCGTGGACATTCTCTGTGTGCCTCAGATAGCCTTATATGGTCACTGTGGACATTCTCTGTGTGCCTCAGATAGCCTTATATGGTCACCGTGGACATTCTGTGTGTGCCTCAGATAGCCTTATATGGTCACTGTGGACATTCTCTGTGTGCCTCAGATAGTATAATCATACAAGGGCATATGTTGCTTCTTGCAGCTTTAATTTTCTCAGCAGATCAATCTAGGAGGGAGAGTGAAGTCAGTTGATGGTTGCTTAGCGATGGTAACCTGTTCTTAGAACTGAAACCAGGTTGAATCATTACAATGCATCAGCTTTCAAAATGACATTGCATGCTGTTCAGAGCTTATTGTGAACAAAGCTATTAGGAAGCAAGACTTGTATGATAACAGCTTCAACAAGGCAGAAGACAGTGGCTTGAACTTAGAAAAGTTGAGCCATGTCAAGACCCAAGAAAGATTTTTGGGAACAAAGTGAGTGAGTGTGGTCTGGATATGTCAAAACTGGACAGCAAGTTGGAATGGGCCTTTTTGCTGCTGATGCCATCTACTCCATGATGTCTGGACATGTCCAAGATCATGAAATGGTATCCACTGATTATAATAAGGGCCAGCTTCGTGTCCTCAAACAGATGCAAAAAGAAGTTAGCCAGTTTGAGAGTGGAGGCTGAGAGTGGTGTGACATCATTAACATGACACCAGTCATTGAAACTCTGCCACTTCTACATGTCCCTATTTGGAGCTGTCTGGTTATCCTCTTTATGATCAAAGTGCTTAACTCCTTTTTGTGCAACGCATTCCTGACAAGAGGAAGGTGTGAAGAAGATTCTTCAGACACAGATGGAATAGTGGAGATCTCTGCTGCTTGAGCAGCATGGGGTTCACATTGATTTTCCTGGGTACATCGATGTATCTAAATCTTGACTAACTTGGGATTCACATCAATTTTCATGGGTACATCTCTGGCTAAATCAAGTGGACCACAGGTCCAAATATTGTTCCATCTGAGAGGAACAATCAGAATGATTTTACAGACTGCAGCTTTCATTTTCTAAATTAGTTTTAGTATTAGACCATCTGGAAATAAAGGCATACACCTGAAAGGCTGATTGAAAGGGCATTGATGGCCCATTCCTCTCGGTCCAAAAATGTGGAGATGAAGGTGGGCAGTTTGTTGTTTCCACCTTGTTGCTATAACAGGATGATCCAGATTGGGGTCAGATTACAGTGAAGATATTAAAAGCAATTTTGTGAACAAGATGTTTATTTATACTGTGATTGAAAAATTAAATCTGACACCCAACTCGTGCATAAATTCCAGCAATGACTTTAACAAAAATGATGCACACCGAGTTAAACTGATAAAATGAAAACTAATATTTGTTTGACTGAAATGAATCATAACATGCAACTTAAACAAATAATGAACAAGAATTAATCAACAGAATTATAAAAAAGGTATCAAAGAATGAATTTACACCACTATGAATACCTGATGATTATTCACATGGGTGAATAAAGTATGAAATTTGTACAAATAAAGATATTTGATCCACAAGTAGGACATATACAAATGTATATATACATACAAATAATGATACTGTGTACATTTTGGTTTTCATGCAAATAGTGACACGGAGAACATTTACAAAAGAAATGGAACATGTCAACTGTGGCATCCAGCTGATGATGACAAAGTATCTTCTGTCCCACCACTTCGTCCGATGATCAAAGAGCCACCACACAAAGAGCACCCCTCCCAGTCTGCTAAAGGATCTTCCTTGTTCACTGCAGACCAGTTGGTCTCAAAGCTTTGGTCAATAAACATGAGATAACCACTATCTTCCTTCAAGACAATGTCATCAACACCACCACCACACATGTTATACAACAACCCACCAAATACCATGACCCTACATCCAAGCTATCAGCTCTACAGCTAAAATTATACCTCCAAAACTAGAAACATAGTCACACCTCCAAACACTCCCAAAACAGCTCAGAATATAAGGACTAAAGCCATGTAGTACACTCGACATGGTCATGTACAAATGCTATAATGCATGTTAAGCATGAGTTGATTAATACATACTAAATCATTTCATCAGAACTACAGTACAGGATTATTATCAAAATAACACATTTTGTATGCAAGTCTCTATCTGACAGTTACAAAAGGAATCTTACAGAACTTTCAGCACCAAAACATTTTTTCATCCTTAATATTTGCAACATTTTAATGCATTCAATTTGTTCACTGATAAAATAGCAAACACAGAAATAGACTATTATGCATCTAATAGCATGGCATTGTATGACATAAGTCTGACTATCTGTAAAATTTAGAATAATACTGGAACATCCAATATATCCAACAGTTCTATTACATGATATGGATAGTGAAAAAGAATACAATTTTATAATTCATGTAACTCTACAGCTGAAGATTTTGCTCCCAACTCCCTGACAAGTCTTTGCATGTTGTATAGTCACTGTCTAACTCTAGTCTCTAATTACCATGACTATGGTGCAATCCATGGCCAAGGTATATCAGTTTTCTAATTGCATACACTTTGCTCATGCAGCATGGGGTGAACTGAACTCAGCATGTTGAAATAATGTAGGACATAAATAAACCACTCTCTGGTAACACCGTACAAGGAAACAAAACCAAGCATGGGGTGAACTGAACTCAGCATGTTGAAATAATGCAGGACATAAATAAACCACTCTCTGGTAACACTGTACAAGGAAACAAAACCAAGCAGATTTTAGGTCAGATGATTGTACATCATCAATTTGTCAGACTTTATCATCAACACCTTTTGGAGGCACTCTACCAAAGTAAAGGTGGCACTGAGAATGACCTTCATTTTCAAAAGATTAATATCTGGTAGAGAAGATTACTGCTATGCAGTCCCTGTCCTTGCCACCAGGACAGGAAGTACTTGACTTTTGTCGAGATTATAATATGCTGATCTTAAGGACATAAGGCAGAGGGAACATATATAATGTCCACCACCACATTCTGGCGGATGAGGTCATGAAACTCTATCACTGAAACACACATCCTGGTGGATGCCATCTCCAATGTATGAATGATGTTGTTGATGTGTTTTGGATGAAGATGGACCAGGTTGATACAAGTTAAAACTCCATATCAAGATGAACAAAATGTTAAGAAAAGACAAGATCTGATTTCTCTGCACTGACTATTCACCCTAAACTGTGAATGAGGTTGTTCCTATCATAACCAAACCAAGCTTACTAGTAGAGAGGAAGTTCATATTGACATACCTGACCAACTTCAACATGGCATTAAATACCTGTCTGTCCACTTTATAACAAAGGTAAGCAAACATACTGAACAAGCAATATCCTTGTTGAAGCTAAGTACATCCATATAATGAACATTCACAAGATTTGTACCAGTGCAATGAGAAAGTTGCCAGGGTCACACCTTTTCTCTGAGATGCCTGGTAATTTTTGCAATTTTTGATGACTTAAAAATGTTCTGAAGGATGAATGAATATCACTATACATGCCCAATGAAGCCTTGATTTTGTAAGTAGGACTGACTGCCAGTGGAGGAAGACATTCCAACAGAAGCAAAATCCTGTTTATTTTTCATGATACTGCCTTAAAACTAAATTCTGGCCTCTCCATGCCTGGATAACATATCCAGGCATGTGTATGTTGGCTTTCCATGCCTGGACATGAATATCCAGACATGTCCATGTTGGGCCTTCCCATGTTTGGACATGAATGTCCAGGCATGCCTGTATCACCATGTTCATCAACCAGGTAACTGTCCACCTCCTGTGTCCAGGTGTACAGCATTCCATATGACAGTCAGCATCCAGGATTTGGAGAAGAATATATACATTAGTCTGGCCAGCAAAGGTAATCCTGCACACCTGGCTTAATCATTCTTAAACCTATGCACGAGTGGTGACAGGAACTTATACTCAGTGGGGGGCCAATTTGTTTTCATCCAACCTGTTTATTGACAATCTCAGCGAAAGAGCTTGCTGTAGAAAGTATATTATTCATGATTCCAATACTTGATTGGAATCCCTTGTCATGGCCTAAATGGGGTCTGAATTCACTGGCAATGATTTTGTTGTCTTTCTAGAGAATGAGGGCAGCATCTTGGTATCCCCATATAGCTAATCAAAGATTCCAAAGACATATGAATACTAATAATTTCATGCTTGATTATTTGGAGTGTGTCCCTTCTCTGTTGCCCTTCAAGTGCTTTTTGAAGACAGTGGACCAAATGTTTATAATCCGTAGTGCACACACACTATACGTGTGTAAAACACAGCAATTTATGCAGGCCAGTCGTATCTACAGGTTGTACTTCAGGCCACTCAAATGTCTATACTTCTTGCACTTAACTGACATTTATATAATGAAAATGATACAAAAAAAACCCCACAAGAGCATACAACAAACATACACATTGCTGAATTATGTAAATGTGCATTACTAAGATCACCTAAGAAGTGCATAATAAACTGAAATTTAACAGTGCAATACAATACACCTGTGAAAATTGTTAATACAATACACCTGTGTAAACTGCAATACACCTGTGAAAACTGCAATACAACACAATACACCTGTGTAAACTACAATACACCTGTGAACATTGCAATACAATACACCTGCGAAAACTGCAATACAATATACCTTTAAAACCTGCAATACAATACACCTTTAAAAACTGCAATACAATACACCTGTCAAAATCTCTCTTACCAATTAACAGCATATGGACAATGATGAATGGTAAACAGCTGCAAATAAAAATAAATTAACTGAAATAACACAAATGTTATATACACATTGTACAATGTTTTCACATACTATGCCAATGAAAATAAATGATGGATGGTCAAAATTAAATATAAGTTTCAACTGATTCTTGGAGGCACTGTTCATAGAAGCAAGCAAATGTTTAAACTGGATACTTCTAGGGATGCTGATGGCCATCTAGCACAAACAAAGGGAGTTAAATTGTAAGAGTTATTTCCCTGTCTATATGATATAAAGACAGGAAGTCATTTTGTGTTTTTCACAGAGGGCTGGATTCAGAAGCAGCAGAGACAGTAAACCCAATATAAATGTTACCGGGTAATGTATCTGATACAGAAGTAACAAAGCTTAAATTTGAAATCATTTGTTTCTTACCTCATGTTTTGGGTCAATGTTAAAGTCAATTCTGAAATCTGTGCCTGGCAATCTATCTGCTAATCTGTCAAAATAAGAACAAAATTAAATTTCTGTAAAAAATGATGACTTAGCAAACTTGTTGATATTTTCTCTTCCAGAAAAAAAGACAATATGAACATAAATTACAGCATTCAAACTATTTTTCCTGAATTACAGATATTACTGATAAAACGGATAAGTAAAATGGCATAATTAAAAGTGAAATGAAAATGTCAAATTAATTAGTTAGCAGAATAATATTAAACATCATTATGTCAGGAGCTGGAAAAAAAATGTCAGGTCAAGTGGTAATACTCGGGTAAGTTGACTAGGATATATATTCAGGTATGTTGATTATGTCAAGTGGTAATACTCAGGTATGTTGACTAGGACAGGTCAAGTAGTAGTACTCAGGTAAAATTTGGGATATGCAGGGTTTAAGTGCTGGCTCCACTTTCATCAAACATTTCATTCAATTAAAAGTTCTGAGCCAGTATAAAAATGGTCAGGTTTACATTAAATTTTTTAAGTTGAATAATTGAACTGTACTATCACTGGCTTCATAGAATATACATTTTACCCTCTTAAGTAAGTTTTGGATTGCAATGGAACCTTACTCTTCTGGTACACATACTGCCCTCCTGTGCAAGTTCTGGATAGTCATGCAACCATACTATTGTGACACACTATTATGTATATTTAATTTGCATTGTTTGTTTGTTAGTTTTTTTATTTATCTTTATTTTATTTCATTACATGCTGTGGAAAACTGTATATTGGGCTTGACCTTACTCAAAATCAAATTCATTTTCTACTTCACCTGAATCATTGATTTTCAAATTATGTAAACAACTAAAACATACAAAAAGAGTTTCCTACGAGTATGGATTAAGTATTAGGATTATTATCTTGGCATGAGTCAAGAATATTGTGTTTACTACATTTTATATTCTAATTATAACAAAGATTTTATTTTCGAAACTGTAACAAGATAACCGGGTTGGATTTCGGATTTATAACAGAACACTTTTGATGGTGAAACAATGTTTATTGATGTATGACTTAAATGAGAAAAGAATATTGATTAATACATGCGTGTATAAGATCCAAATATTGGACAAGTTAACATAATCTGCATGAACCTAAAAGTGCAACAAATATAAATACAAATAAATGATCTTACACAGTACGAGGACAAAGGAGAATGATTCACAGTAATTTCATACGATAAAAAGAATGATGTGATTTACTCAATAGTAAAAATGATGTATTCACTCAAATAGTGAAAACTGACGTATTTTACTCAAATAGTAAAATGATGAATTGATTGAACAGATATCATACAAAATATCTTTACACTCCCAAAACACTGGGTATAACAAACCCCAAAATTAGCCCACGGCTAAAAGATTACATGCATGGAGTAACACAAAACACTCCCGTCAATATCACACTTGGCTACCAGTCACACTGGTCAATCAAGCAAGCATCATTATAGGTAGTCACCAACAACCATTCAATTCCTTGGTCAATCAAGCAATCAGCGCCCACCAATCCAGTCTGCAACGCCCAATCACCTGCTACTCAACCAGCAACACACTTCACTCAGCTGCATGGTCACCATCCAACCAGCTCCGTTGCAAGCTCCATGGTCAGCTTCACAGCCACCATCGCCAGCACCACAGCCGTCATGGTCAACTTCCATGGTCAGCTCTACAGCTGGTACCCTGTCGACCCTGAAAACCATGGTCAGCTCCACAGCTGCTGTCAGCTCTGATCACCATGGATCAGCTCCACCGCTGCCACGGTCAGCTCTAATCACCATGGCCAGCTCTGATCAGCTGAAAATACATCTAACACTGTGCACTGTGCATGACATGGGCATATACGATAACACGTAATGACGTTATATACTTTAAGTTAAACAAATTACATTCTCGGTACAACATTACAAAATAATAAACAGGTTCAGAAGTGAACCTGCGTCCGATAAGATTCCTGTGGTACTAAATGTTTCTTAATGAAATGCAACATTATATTGCTAAAATAAATCTCTTTCTAAGTCAGAAACAATAGAAAATACTTGCGTTATACTACGCAAGCCAAAGCTGCATTGAAAACATACAAAAATAAACGTGATAGTACGTACATAGCTATAACTTACAAAATACATAATAAATAATATACATAAGAAAATAATAAGTAACTTACATACCTCTACATCTGAAGATAATCAAGTCCCTAGGTAGACTGCTTACTGACAAGACGTTCCATAATGTGAAGATATCTTACGGTGAGGCATTTATACACAGATGATGTAGCCTACATCATCTGTGCGCTGGAAGAATTCGGTTTTTCCAATCAAAAGCACTTCGTGCATGCAGCATAGGATGAACTGAACTCACTGTTTTGAAATATTGTACAATATATATAAATCACCCTCGGGTATCGTTGTACACAAGAAACGAAACCCGAGAACATGTATTTAATAAATAGAGGGATTTATTCAATTCTGTGACAGAAACATTAGGAACCTTCTAGAAGGTTATATTCCATAGGGTAACGGTTTGTTTTTTTAGAAAATGCTAATTGTGACCTTAGGTTAAGTGGAGGACTATTTAACCTTGTTTTTTCTAGAAATTATTCATTCGTGATTCAAGATCTGAGCAGAATCAGTTGTACTATTGTTGTGTCCAGTACATGATTTGAGCTGGAATTTTATTTATTCACTGGAAATATAAAGTGCTCATCAAAAATAACATTCTTGGACACAGAGAATTGAATTTATAGTGAATTTCAAATAGGGTTATATTCTTGGACCATATTAATGTGATCCAATAAAAGACTTGGCACATCACCACTACAATGACCACCACTGGCACAACAACACTTCTAGTGTTGGATTTAATTTGGAATTCCACTAAAGTTTATTCAGAACTATATTTATTCGAACTTGTGTCTGTAATTCTAGGATTATTTGGAATTTAATTCACAATACCGAAGTTCCCTTTTTATATTTTCACTTTGTATTCCAAAGAAATAAATTATCTGTTGTTCTTTAAAGAGCTTGTTCCTTTTCACTCTTTTGTACTACTTGTTGTAAGATCATTGAGTCGTAATAACACATATTGTCCTCCTGTGCAAGTCTTGGATAGCCATGCAACCACACTCATCTGGCACACATGTCAAATGTTTGATGTTCATCCTTGATAGCTATGTAGTAATAGTCGAAGAAGATTTGGGGCAATACGTAGCTTGAACTGGCTTAGGGCTTTCAGCTCAGAGAGCTTATGTGACAAAGAGGCACACAAATTTTGTAGTAAATTATGTTTCTCCCATAATACTTACCTGGCAACATTACATTACAGATAACTTTCTTTCTACCTCCAAATCCAGCCTTCCAAGAAAGATGGAACAATGTCTTTCTTGATATATATATATATATATATATATATATATATATATATATATATATATATATATATATATATATATATAGACAAAGGGAAGGAACTCTTACAGGTTACCTCACATCTCTACCCACTAGCTGACAATTGTCCCTTCTCTTATATCTACAATAATAGGGTCATGCTGAGATAGGAGATTGCACTGAAAATCAATGGGCAATTCTTGTGCCTCTTGCTTTCTCATCCCCTCAATTTGGCACCCTAACAGAAATGGAGAATCAAAAGGGAGGGAGTGTATACAAAAAGCATTGATTGTTTGTGCCTTTTTCAGTTAGACAAAAAATAATCATTAGGTACACGAAGTTAAATAGGGAAGAAGTGGACCCAATGTCCCAACCAACTTTAAGTTGTTTTAAGACTTGTCTCAGCACTTTATCAACATCTAGACAATGTAGGTGTGTGGAAAACATCTCAGAATGTGACTTTTTACCAGCGGGATGATAAAACTGCCTGCATCTGACTCAGCATAATGAAGCTCTGAATTACTGGGATCATGAATGCTCCAAGAGGTACCTAATAATTTTTGCAATCTTTAATAATCATTGCAAAAATCTGAATAATAACTCATCGTCATCATCATTTACATCTGCCAAGGCATTAAATCCTATAGATTTTCTCTATAGATACCATTAAGTAAATTCTGTCCATTCCATTATTTCTGTTTCATCACCTTCATCAAAAGAAAACCACATGTCCCATGCAGGTACCTATACACAATGATTAACCACATGTGGCACGCAAGTACCTATAGACAATGATAAAACCACATGTGTTCATGCAGGTACCTATAGACAATGATAAAACCACATGTCCCATGCAAGTACCTATAGACAATGATAAAACCATATGTGGTATGCAAGTACCTATAGACAATGATAAAACCACATGTGGGCATGCAAGTACCTATAGACAATGATAAAACCACATGTGGGCATGCAGGTACCTATAGACAATGATAAAACCACATGTCCCATGCAAGTACCTATAGACAATGATAAAACCACATGTGGTATGCAGGCACCTATAGACAATGATAAAACCACATATCTCATGCAGGTTATGAACAATGATAAAACGACATGTTGCATGCAAGTACAATGATAAAACCACATGTCCCATGAACGTACTGATGGACAAGGATAAACCACACCTTCCAGTCATGTACAGATGGAACAGGATAAAACCACATGATTATTGTACCATTCATGCACCTTGGACATAGATAATACCACATATCCCATTAACATTCACAACTGGGCATAGAATATATGTAATTTATTTGACCAACATTATACAGAAACTATAGTTACTTTTTGACAAGGGGGTAGCTGAGAACAAATCCAGCAGCAGGATCAGGGTATGTGAAAAGCTTGGGATCTGTGAAGTGGTGGATAATTGTTGGTTCTTGATCTCTCAAAGGCTTGCCTAAAAACAAATCCTGCCAAAAAGAAAGGACAAGTCAGCAAATATCAACTTACACATTATACTGCATAAAATTTACAGGAATCTTATTAATGACTGTGGTTATATAAAGTCTTCATGTACATTATTCACTATGTATATTTACATACAAACTGTATATTCTTCATGTACATTATACAGCATGTATATATACAAACTACACAATTCTCACTTTTTTGTGATAGTGTTCATTTGAAGTTTTTTGTGGGTTAAAACAGCACTTTTAACACATTATTGGCCTTCTCATGCAAAAAAATGTCAGCAAATAGCCAAGTGCTTTTCCCCAAAACACACTGTAAGGTTTTGCATCAACAATAACTTATTTAATTAATCATATATAACTTGCATAATGTCATTCTCAAAATATCTTGAAAATTATGCTTAATATTTTTTACCTGTAATTATTTTGCACTCAAAAGATATGAATAACAAGGAACCCCCTTTTGATGAGCTTCCTTTAATTTGCCCACAAGAGCTCCTTTTTGCAGAGCTGGCCTTTAATTTGCCCACAACAGCCCCTTTTTGCAGAGCTGGCCTTTTTATTTGCCCACAACAGTCCCTTTTGTAGGGTCCACAACCTAGCTGGATTGATAACAAAAGACCCCTTTTTGTGGAGTCCATCTTTATTATAGGTGGATTGATATCAAAAGACCCCTTTTTGTGGAGTCCACCTTTATTATAGCTGGATTGATAACAAAAGACCCCTTTTTCTGGAGTCCACCTTTACTATAGCTGGATTGATAACAAAAGACCCCTTTTTCTGGAGTCCACCTTTATTATAGCTGGAATGATAACAAAAGACCCCTTTTTCTGGAGTCCACCTTTATTATAGCTGGAATGATAACAAAAGACCCCTTTTGGTGGAGTCCACTTTTATTATAGCTGGAATGATAACAAAAGACCCCTTTTTGTGGAGTCCACCTTTATTATAGCTGGAAAGTAAACTATTTAAACAGTGAGATTAACCCAAACATTAACATTGACATTGGTGTCATTATTGTTGTGGTTGTTGTAGTAGGGTTTAATGCCATTTTCAGCACAAGATAGGCTATACATAGTGGCCAGTATAAATGGTGGAAGAAGAACTCAGGAAAACCCTGGAAAGAACCACGTACCCATGAGAAGCTACTGGCAAGCTTTCCCACATACCTACATTAGCTGAATCTAAGACTTGAACCCACGCAGACAGAGGTGAGATGGCAGTGATCCATAACGATGAGTGCTTTAGACCACTCTGGGCCCCCGACTTTATTCTATAGTGTGGAGGGCAAATGTGCAGACATACTAATAGACATACACACTATACAAAAATATACACACAAACAAATGGACATACACTCAGTGGACAGATGTATAGATATACTGATGGACACGCACCGAGTGGACAGATATACTGATGGACACACACAAGGACAATAGATGTACTGATGGATATGCACAAGTAGATGCATGTACTGATGGACATGGTAGACATATACTGATGGACAAACACAAGGATGACAGATGTACTGATTGACATGTACATAGCTGACACATACTGATGGACAGATATACTGATGGACATGCACATGGTGGACACATACTGATGGACAGATATACTGATAGACATGAACATGGTGGATACATACAAATGGACAGATGTACTGATGGACATGAATAGAGTGGACAGATAGAGATACAATGATGGACATGCATAGAGTGGACAGTTGAATAGATACACTGATGGACATGCATGGAGTGGACATATATACTGATGGACATGTACATGGTGGATACATACTGATGGACAGATGCATAGAGTGGATAGATGAATAGATACAATGATGGACACGCATAGAGTGGACAGATGAATAGATATAGTTATGGACATGCACAGTGGACAGATGAATAGATACAATGATGGACACAGTAGGTGTATGTACTGATGTGACAGATGTACTGATGGTCATGCTACCAATTGATGAAATGCCTTGTTCCAAGCTACATCCTATTTTATAACTGAACCACTAATAGCACCGGCAACAAACTGACAGCACAATACCTGCACCAGAAAGGTTATTGTTAGGATATAAAACATACCCCTCTCAATAGTCAAGAGCCTGATTGCCTGAGCAGTTACAAAGCTGAGTGCACAAATAGTTATTCACCATGTCAAAGGGATCAGAATGGGGTGATATCTGTCCTTAGACCATTGCACACTGACTGCTTTCTTCTGACAAAACACAGTACTTTACATGTATACTTCAAAATCCAAGGCAAATTTCATCTAAGGTCGACCAATCAGCCAAGTAAACTGAGTCTGACCTTTCCCATCCCATTTTTATAACTTTTGACAAGAAACCAAATTTGTTTATAGTAAAATGTTTCTTTAATGATACATTATCCAATCATAATACCTTTAATGATACATTACCCAATCATGAAATATTTAATGATACATTACCCGATCATAATACCTTTAATGATACATTACCCAATCATAATACCTTTAATGATACATTACCCAATCATAATATCTTTAATGATACATTACTGAATCCTAATACATCATTAGTTAATACATAGTTAATTTTATCAATGATCAGAATATCGACGTCTTTTTCCTGACAGAAACATGGCTAAAAACTTCAGGCAATGAACCCAAGTGCGTGGTTCTAACACCCACCGGTTACTCCATCAAGTCGTTCCCCTGCCACTCTCGCGGAGGTGGAATTGCTGTCATCACAAAGAACTCCATGATCAACCATCTTAACTACACTACAACCTTCAATTTCTACCAAACATTGTTTGAACTAGTCCAAACTACACTCATACCGGAACAAAGGTCAGTCCATTTTTTCTGCCTCTACCGCCCTCCTCCTAGTAGAAAAAACAAGCTGACAGAATCTCTCTTTTTGGAGCAGTTTCCGAATCTCCTGGAGTATGGAAATTCGATAGGTGGCAACCTGATTATTCTTGGAGATTTCAACTTTCAATTTGACTTCCTGGAAACCGATGCACATCAAAATTCCTAGATTCCATTCACGTTTTCAACCTCAAACAGTCAGTTAGCTGACCCACCCATAAACATGGTCACATTTTAGACTGGATTCTTTACAATTTTTGTAATCATCAGGATAATATTCTACAGTCCCCCCCCTCATATCCCACAAACTTTCATCAGATCACCTCTGCATTATATGCCATCTTGACATATCAGTCCCTAACCCTCCACCTTTATTCGCTACTAAGAGAAACCTCCGTATAATAAACAGAACCCAACTAATGCATGACATCCAAGCAAACCTAACAACTTGCTTACCTCCTACAGCAGAACAACTCGATAACTGCCTGCGTTCATTGCTTGACAAACATGCCCCAGCAACCAAGTGCAGAGTAGCAATTCAAAAGTGTTCTCCGTGGTATAGCAGTGTTAGGGACCAGCTTTGCACTGCTAAAAGAGACCGCCGTAAAGCTAAGAGACTTTGGCTTTCCACCAGACTCACTATTCATAAGCAAATCTATGATGCCGCTAAGAAGAATGT
This sequence comes from Megalonaias nervosa, assembly GCA_016617855.1. Taxonomy (NCBI): domain Eukaryota; kingdom Metazoa; phylum Mollusca; class Bivalvia; order Unionida; family Unionidae; genus Megalonaias; species Megalonaias nervosa. The sequence goes on along the minus strand of JAECUM010014053.1, from coordinate 43,604 downwards.
CACAAACATAGTCTATGCAGCGAAATCAGCCCACCACAGTATTAAGATCACGGAAAGTTCCAGCTGCAAAGAGCTATTTGAGATTACTAACAAGCTAATGTCAAGGAACAAATGTACACCACTTCCAGCTACCTTCTCTCTAGTCGACCTTCCAGACCTGTTTGCAAATTTCTTTCGTGACAAAGTATAAACCATCAGAGATAAACTTGACAACACAAATTCAATTGACTCGTCGTCACCATACAGTTGCGATACAGAATTTCAGCTGCAACCGTTAGCAGCATTTGAACCTGTCTCTATGGATTTAGTACATACAATCATGATGAAGAGTGCACCAAAGTCATGTGAACTTGATCCGATTCTGATGTCACTGCTGCTTGAGTGCTTAGATCCAACATTGCCTTCACTAACTGATGTTATTAATACCTCTCTCTCATCTGGGGAATTCCCATCATTTTACAAAACTGCCATTGTAAAGCCTCTGCTGAAGAAACCAACACTCGACCATAATGATTTAAAGATCTACCGCCCAGTTTCTAACGTCCCATTCATGTCAAAAATCTTAGAAAAAGTTGTTCTATCCCAACTTGTATCTCATCTGAATTCAAACAGTCTTTTTAGCAATGTGCAGTCTGCATATTGCCCTTGCCACAGTACTGAAACTACTCTTCTGAAAGCAATGACTTTCTCTCTGCTTTGGATAGCAGAAAGATTACAGTCCTCACTCTCCTTGACTTGTCTGCAGCATTTGACACTATAGACCATGATATATTACTTCACCATCTCCAGCATGTACTTGGCATTCATGATACGGTCTTACTATGGTTCAAGTCCTACTTGGTCAGCAGGAAACAAATTGTGTCCGCAAATGGAAAACACTCCAGCCCAGTCGATCTATGCTGTGGTGTTCCACAGGGGTCTGTTCTTGGACCTGTTCTCTTCATTCTATACACTCAGCCACTCTCAAATGTCATAGATCATCATCCAGTGTCTCACCAATTGTATGCTGATGAGACACAAATATACAAATCTAGCCATCCAGCTGAAGTTGAAGCTACCATCCAAGGCATAGAGAGGTGCATTTCCGATGTGCAGATCAATGATGATAAAACAGATCAAGCTGCAGATCAATGATGATAAAACTGAAGCCATTCTGATTACAACACAAAGACTTTATCATTCACATCCTTTACCTCAGACAATAAATATCAGCAACACCAACATTAAATTCACACAGTCAGTATGAAACCTAGGTGTTACTCTTGACAGTACTCTCTCATTGCATCAACATGTCATGAACATATGCAAGGCTGCATTTCTTGAGCTGAGACGCATCAGCTCCATTCGCAAGTATCTTTCAGTTGATACCACTAAAATACTTGTGTGTTCCTTAGTACTTTCAAGACTGGACTATTGTAACTCAATTCTGTCTGGTTCATCTCAATATCTACTCCAGAAACTTCAGAAAGTTCAAAACACAGCTTCTCGGATCATCCTTAGAGTACCACGATCAGAGCATGCCTCTCCCCTGCTCTGTACCCTACACTGGCTATCCATATGATCCAGAATTAAACACAAAATTTGTTCTCCGTGCTACGTTTCACTGACGGGCTCCAGTCCAACATACCTATCTGACCTCACCCATGTGTACACACCAGCAAGATACTTACGCTCCTCTTCTGACACTTGTATTCTCATTATTCCCACTATGAAAATGAAATCATATGGACAATGCTCTTTTGCATACCAGGGCCCAGCAACGTGGAATGAATTGCCCACTGAACTTAGACACAAAGACACAGTGATCTCGTTCAAGAGTGCTTTTAAAACTCACCTATTTCACCTGCAAGAACAGACTTAAAGACCTAATAATGTATCCTTGCCTTAAATATTTACAGCATGTTTTCTGTTTTCTAATTTCATGGTGTTTGTTTTTATTTTTGTAATCATATCATTATATATGTTTTTTAAGTGTTGTCAAATGTTGTAAAGCACTTAGAGCTTCTAAAGATTAGGCGCTATACAAAGTCCTCATTATTATTATTATTATTATGTGAGACAGCTTCTAGATAACCTGACTGGAAAAGACTCCATCTGTTGGGCAGCAATTTCAAAAAGGAAAAAAAAAGGTTCCCTCCTGCAAATCCTGTGGAAGTCATGAAGCTGTCAAATGATTTGGAACTGTAACCTTGAACCTTTTAGGATCAAAGATTTCTGATACTCTGATAAGAACTAGAGAAGTGTACTTGGAACTCTGTTCCACAATATTGAAAATGAGAGAGACCACTTTTTTCACTCATATAAAATGACTGTGGTGAGTGTCCTAACTTAGTGAGCCAATAATCAAAGCAAATTCATTGGTGTGGGTTTATTCTGATATGTGGGACAGATAGCCCACTTTACTCAGGTTAAAAATGTCTATGTTGATATATCATCCTTCTCCTCTTGAAAATTAAATTAGGAGTGATCTCCCTTGATGCAACAGCTCCTGAAAAACAGTGCCTTTTGTTTGTGATCTCATTTCTTCTAACAATTGTGTGTGTAGAAGAGTTGATGCACTCCCATATAAACTCATTTGGTTCTTAGTGGTTTTGGGATCTATTTGCTTGGTGTCCCAGAAAGGGTTGTATTCACTTCTGATGGAATATAAACTTAAGGAAGATGATGACTGAATGAATGTAGAGGCATTCCCTCCCATCTGCTCGGGCAGTATAGTCACTCCTGGTCTGTGACCAGTTTCATTACTCCGGGCAATTCATTTGTTCAATGAACCACTTTGTCTTGTTAGTGAGAGGTTTATATACACTTTTGTCGCTGGTGTCACCAGTGAAGCCTGTATTGCCACAAGTCATGTTATAATCATATTCTCATGACCTATTGTTGCAGCATCCAGGCTTTGAATTAAATCATTGTTTTGTTGCTGGGATTTGGCTTAATGGCAGATAAAACATAATTATAGGGATATAGGTTTTTAATGAGGGATATAAACAAAGTTATGGCTAGAAAACTCATCTTCTTCCTAATATCAAAGATGTTCTTGTTGACAAGGAGATTGAGAATGAAATGAGGGTAACATGTGAAAACATGTCTTGCTCCCAAAATATAACTCATCTGTTGCTTGTATCCTGTTGTACATGAACCACAGAACTTCTGGAAGCTGTTTGAATGGGGCCTTGAAAGTACACCCCCTGCAAGTCCACACCTCTTGAAAGATCTCTGACCAAAGGCTTAGTAGGTGTGCTGAACATGACACCAAGTCCCCAGGAAACTATTGTTGGGTCCCTATGATGTCATGGTAAATCATCCCCATTCAGCCACAAATTATTGGAGACTTTTCCCAATTGGGATCTGAGACAAGGGTGGGATGGGGCCTGCATGTATGTCATGTGAGATTTAGATGGTCTCATGGAACACTCGTGAAAATGGCTTACATCCCTCTGACTCTTCCACTTAGTTTGGGAGTTGTAGGATTGTTTCCCAGTGGCATGTGCTCTAGGGAAAACTGCAAATCCCTCTAGTGTATCTGAGACTGAAAGGGATGGTGGCATGTTACAAATTCCATCAATCTGTTCATTAAAGATGAGAATAGATTATGAAGGTTGCAAGCATAGCTTGGGCCCTGATTGTTCTGTCAGGTGGAGGGACAGAGTATTGAAACTTTTTCCAACTGTTACAAGTTCATAACTGCTATTATGGCTATAGTGTGTTGTACCTCTGTGTTATAAAGTGGACCATTCTATGAATATCCTCCTGCTTATTCTGGCAAGATTCAGGGTGGGAGACTGTAAGCTGTTTTTCTGCCTATTGAGGATCATCATAAATATTAGATACAAGCTTGATCCCACAATAATGATGTTTTGAGTCAACTCATGGGTATCCAAATGGAAAACACAGCTGGTGATGTACTCAGTCCTAAAGTGTCAATAACTTTTCAGATTGTGGAAGCAATTGAAAGCAGAATCTTCCATAGATAATTTTCACCTATGTCGGAACTGTAGACCTGGCAGGTGGCAGAGGCTTGAGGGTGAGAGAAGAGATGTCTATTGAAAACTGAGGTCTCAAGATGGACATTGTATGCCAAATGTGGGTAAGATTGATTCAGCATTGTCTTTATTAACTGTGCATCCTCCACAGGAAATACCTAGCAGCACTATGTTGTAGGCTGATCCAAGAGATAGCCGGTATAGGCCTTTTCAATAAGTTACTTACTTCCCTTAGATAGGAGGCGCTGTAATCACTTAATCAACTTCCGGGGGCTATGTTTATCGATTTTGATTACTTGCTACAATGAGCTATTTAAACAATTACGCTTTGGAAAGGTGTAAAATCCCGGAACTTAAATCTTACCTTAGACAGCATGGGCAGAATGTTAGTGGGTGAATAGGAGAATCAGTCAAGCAAGCAAAGGGGATTAAAGTAGTGGGCCTACAAGATGTAAATTGTGTTTCGTTAAATGATCAGCAGGGACACAATTCAAGGAAAACCGAGAAACTGGTCACTCCTCTTGGTGAGAAAATACCATCGCCATCGTCATTGAATAATTGGACAAAAGATCTGTGTAATATTCCTAATTTTATAGATAATGATGTTTACAATTATTTAGTTTTTATAATGAAGGCAAAGCGACAGTTGAAGAGTGAAGTGTTTTTTCAAGACCAGCATGTCTACAATGTTGAATTTAACAATGTTTTGGAGGAATGTTCACATTGTTATGTGAGATGTCAAGTGATACCATCACTACCAAACAGTGCTAAGAAGGATTATACTGTATGGGTCAGTCTGTCCAAAGTCACTGGAAATGTGAATTCAGAAGATCGCAATTGTACAGCTGGGTAACTATTTCATTTTTATATATTTTGTCTTGTGACTTGCTTTATTAAAAGTTAATGTCAAGCCTGTATGCCACACAAATCTTTTTGTTAAAGAAAAAAGGACATAAATTTTCCTATCTTCTCAAGTTGGCTTAAAATATAAATCTGCATATCCCGTGCATTTTTGGTTGAGTTATTTAAGTATCCAAGTTCCAGGTATAAAAAATACCCAAATATTTTGTTAAAAACAAATTCTAAAATTTATATCATACTTCATTAATTATACTTAAAAATTAAATTGGAATAATAGAAAAAATATATGGCTATGCATTTACACCATATCCCCACCCTACCCCTACTTAAATTTAATCACTTATTACAATATATATTTAATTATACATATATAACAGTGAGGGACCTTGTACACCAGTTCTTTTTCTTGACTTTGTTTTTTTCAGTCTGGGTGAAGCCTGCAGTCATATCGGGGCAATGTTATGTGCCCTAGTGGATTTATCTGAAATAACAAAGATGGAACTAATGCTTCAACTTCTGCCAAATCAAATAATCTCAGGAAATGCCATCTTTGTCCTAAGAAATCAAAGGATCTTTCCTTTCGCCACTCACTATATAATATTGAGGAGTCATCATTAAAACCAACTGTTAATGTTGAAAGGTTTAGACAAAAGCTTTTAAAGCTAAAGTCCAAAGCTGGATGGTTAACCAGTTTTGAGAAGATCAAGGATGAAGAAAATAGCATACCAGCACTCAATGACAACAATGACTTCATGTTTTCTGATAAAACAGATTTATTTTCTGAAAGTGCCACAGTTCATTTCCATAATCACTTCAGAAACATATCCTATTCTAAAGAACAATGTGTCAAAATAGAACTTGGAACGAGAGGTCAGCATACTAACAATAGGTGGATGGAATACCACAAAGGGAGAATTACAAGTTCAAAGTTTGGCCAAGTGGTAAAGCATAAAGAAACTACTCGACCAGACAATTTAGTAAAAGTTATCATGGGTTATACATCATTTGATAACAAGTATGTCAAATGGGGTAGGGATCATGAACCTGCAGCCCAGATAACTTACATAAATATCATGACACAGTCTCATCCAGATCCTCATGTGACACGATGTGGGCTTTATGTTAACACACATTTTCCTCATTTGGGTGCAAGTCCAGGTGGAGTTGTTCATGATCCTTGTTGTCAAGATTCCTCAGGGTTACTGGAAATAAAGTGTCCAGCATCCGACAGATGGAAATTTAAATCTCCAAGTGAATGTGTTCAAGATCAGATTTCTTTTGCACATCAGACCTCCATGGCAGTGCAATCTTAAAAAAGGAAGCATGAATATTATTTTCAAGTGCAAGGACAAATGGCCATTACAAGCAAGGATTGGTGTGATTTTGTGGTTTGGACTTTGAAGCAACCACCATCTATTCAACGCATTCCATTCAATTTAGAACTCTGGAATATTATGGTAGAAAAACTAAATTCTTTCTTCTTGAAAGGAATTATTCCTGAAATGCACAGAACATGTGTGCTTAGAGGTGTTCCTCTCTAATTGTCGGTCAGTGATGACTAGAAAGAGAAATAAAGTGATTGTCAAATTAACGACATAAGGTGACATTTCAAATAATTTATTGACTCAATGAGATTCAAATAAAAGGTTACACAACAATGTGGACTGAAGAGTTTAATGTTTTATTTATTAAAACTGCAGTTGACATGTTTACCACATGAGTTTTAAATATGTGTTGTTATATAGGCAGGTGTTTTTAAAAGTCAAATTTATTGCCACAAAATTTTGAAAGTAATGTCATGCATATGGTTATAACAAACTGATGTAATACATCTAAATTAAAGTATTATAATACTAATTTGCTTTGCAAAGCGGTGGCTGTAAATTTGTTAATCGTGTACATATCTTCCATATCTTTGTTACTTGTTGTGACATATGTATAGGCATAACAGTTTTAAGAATATTAAAAATTTTTATCCTTTCCATCTGTCTCTCAACATGGATACGAAAATTTGCAATTGTTCGTGTTTGTTGCACTTCTCTTTTGGAGAAATGTTTTTTCTTTTATTTAAACAGAGGGATGATGAGATGGACACCTTTTGGGGTTGTGATGTCTGAAATAAGGAATCCTTTGTCTGCCATAATGGCATCTCCAGGTTCACACATGTCAACCAGGGCACTGTCCTTAGTAATTTGTTTGTCACTTGCACTCCCTGCCCACAAATCTGATACAAATGTTACAACCCCAGCTGGACTAATTCCAATTAGCCCTTTCCATGTCATATGTGATTTGTAATCACTGTACATCAAAGATTTGTGCTGTAAGGAACTAGGCGTTTCCGTGCGTAACTCTGTACAGTCAATTATCACCCTACAATTTGGACATTTTCCTTGAAACAAAGTGGCATATATTCATCAACAGCACGTCATGAAGGCCATTAGAAAATCTAACTGTATATACAAATAATCAATCCACTTATCAAAAATCATTCCACATGTTGACGCTCCAATGTTAAACCGATCTGCTAAATCTTCCAGTAACAAGCCTAGTCTCAATTGCATCATGACAAGAAAGAATTCATCTATCAGGCGCAAGTGTCTCGGACATCCCTTTCCACTTGTAGCACCATAACGAGCTGTCTGACTTGTAGCATTGTCTTACTTTCATCAAATAATGACTTGAAAATAGCTGAATTTGGAACTTCAGTATAAAATAGCATTTTTTGGTCATCATTTTCAATATCCTCAAATGCTAAAACAGGGGAATTAACCTGTATCCCACAATCTACAGTTGTCACTTTGTTAACAGGGGTGCCATATTCAGGTGACATTTCATTAAAATCACAATGTGTAGAAACATCTATCCTCAGTAGGGTATTGGTTTGTGTTGATTGGTTGTTAATATGACTGGCGGCAATATCTTTTAAATCTATTGGTCCACAATAATCATGTAAATGTATAGGTGTCCAGAGGTGATTCAGTTTTTGCTATAAATGGTTCTGAAATATTATCTGAATCATCCTCATCATCACTCTGTTGTTCAGCAATGTCACCTTGTTCCATATCTTCATTTAGTTGAAAGTCACTATTGGCAAGTTCCAACGTTTCACTCTCCAGATTCTAAAATTAAATAATTATACAAATTTAATCATAATTTTTTAACCGTTAATTAATATTTACATATACATGTGTAGCATGCACAATTAAAAGTTGGTGCTGATGTAAGTTACAGCATTTCCTTTAAGTATTGGATGGGTAGACAGTTAGTCCATATTTATAGTGTAACTGTGCATCTGTAGACATTACAGTGCCAATGGAAATAGCAGATTTAAAGACAATACAACAGTTGATAAAAGTCAGTACAACATCAAATTAATCCACAATGCAGTAGGAAACTATATGCAAATACAAACGTTTTGTTATTTCTGAACATCTGTATGTAACACAGCACAGACAGGAGTACACTTAATAAGTTAAATATGGAATATGACTAATTCTTTAAAAGCATACACAATGCTATTGATTACAGCTGATTAAAAACCACAGAATAAGAATAAATCCTACCCCACATCTTGTTTAAAATGGATGGAGCATAATAGTACTCAATGTAGCCACTTACTGATGTTTGAAAACACCTTGTTCAGGAAAACTGAAGGCACTGGATGCTCTTTTGACGGCCCACTTCTATTCACAAAATGATCAGAACACATTTGGCTGTTAGCTGTGTAAGTGATGTGAAATCTTTTCATACTAGCCTGGACCGCTGAAGCCAAACTCTATGTAGTTTACATCTTGCAGGAAATCTGTGCAATGATATTGTTTTCCCACCTACTTCCTTCCCTCTGAAATTGCTACAAACGCAGCAATACTGCAGGTTTTTTCCACAGACATTCTTTGACAGCTGATGAATGAGTAGTCCACGGAAGTTGAAGCGGCAGCTAACGCATGCACAAAAGATGCACTGAAGAGTTCCTACGGGGGGAAACAACAACCCTTATTGAAAAGGCCAATAGGCTGGTCATCATATGCAGGAAGTGCCTAGCAGAGAAGACCTTGGTAGCACTATGCATGTCATGGAACTGGACAATTTCATTTTCTGGTGGCTGATACTGTATGGTTGATTGTGGTTGTGGCCACTGCGATCAAAATTATATGGCCATGTCCAGTCATGAAAGAAAATGGCCATCTTGGCTGGCATGGCGCTGTCCAGTTCTTGAGGTTGGGACAGGGTACGGGATATTGATTCACGTATCCAATCCATAATTCCAATATGCGAGACTGTAACTGATGCTTATTGGTGTTCTCCATCATACTACCCCAAAAAAATGATATGGTTCAGACCCTTGTGTGCAAGCAATTATTTCTGTATCTCAAGCTATGTTTCACTTCTGTCAATAATATGCAAGTCTAATATGTATTCAAGGAATGACAACCTGAATAAAAGCCTACACATTTTGAATGATTGTCTCTCATGGTCTAAAGAGGTAAGACAAAATAGAGCAGACCCTATATACACGCAGTGTAATGAGTGTCCTGCTTTATAAACTTGTGAGTGACCATGCAGAGTTACTCACTATAAGTACCTGTAAAGGTGTGCACATGACCTGCACAGGTAGAGAATTAGAGAATCACTCATAATATTTAGAAAGTGGAAGCTAAATAAATCAGTTAGCCTGTAGGCAGGTGAAATGACTGCCTGCTCAGGTAGAATCACTGAAACATTGCTTACAATAACAGCTTATACATAGGAAGGCCAATTCTTGAATGCATATACAGATAAAATCACTGAGGAGTCACTTGCAGTAACATGTATGAATTGGACACTACTGAATAAAGCATGTACAGAAAACTTACCAGTACTTATCTGACCAAAGCGGAAGCTATACATTAATAAAAAAAAAGTTTTCTACGTTAAACGCAAAACCTGAACATAAAAAGGGAGCATGATTACAATTACTTACAAAAGGAGGTATTACAATGTTACCTGCCAGAAAAAAGTCCAATGATGTATACAGGTAAAATTAGTAATGTGTCACATATAAGGCGATGCAATAGATGTAAGAGAACATAAAACTGACTCAGGCAGAAATTAACAGCAATATCAAATGAGTTTCTTGATCACGGACTTATAGCAATGTGAGGGGACAACATTGCAACCCATGCAGGTATGAACCAAAGGCACCTAATTGTGTTAAGCTTGCAAAGTGAAACACAGAAAGTGGGGAAACTTTGTCATCAGCAAAAGGAAGACATTTATAGCTAAAGTGTACTTCCCTTCAAAGGCGAGACTCCTTCCCGCATGATTGAGGAAGAAAACATCCAAACTGCTTGTATGGATTTCGCAAGGTCTCTCTGCAGTAGAGAGAATGCTGCTCAGTATGAGCGGAAGTAGTAACTCACAATTTCACAGGATTTGACGCCAACCGCTGTGCCATCACCTAGGTGGGCAGATAACATTTAGCTGACAGTTTTTAGCTGGGAGGGCTGAATTTGAAAAGTAGTAGTCATTCACCCTCAGGTATTATGAACGTGTAATGTATTTAAAGAAGAAATGTAAAAATATCTAAAATGTGGTAGGAAAAGTCAGAAGAAACATGGACTATCTGCTAAGTGAATTGTTACTTTTGGGGTAATTGACTGTATATAAATCTGACTTTATTGTTTTAGTCAACCACAATACTGACATTCAGAGAGGATACAGCAATAAAAAGCATGATCATGTTATGGTAAGTAAAATCATTATATTATTAAAGTACTAAAGCACTTGCCTGAATTTTGAGTTTGCATTAATTTTGTTATTTTTCCTGTCTCTGTTAACATACACATGGTGGACAGATGTTCTGATGGACATACACTCAGTGGACACATGTATGGACAAGCTGATGGACATGCATATGGTTAAAAATGTACTGATGGACATGCCAAAAATGATAACTATGTCCATCCAAGGTGGGCTCGACAAATAGTGCACAAAAAAATTAAAGAACAAAACAACAACCTTTCTATACCACGGTATATTTTTTAAAATTCCAGCTAGAGGAGTTCTCTATATACAGATTTATTGATGTCTGACCTCATCTATTATGGACTGACTTAGGAATATGGGCACATACATGATTTGTACAGTCCCTGTGTTTTGTTTTTTTTCCAGAACCTTCTGAGGAATTTTGATGTGCTTCCAAAAGTCTTCAAAGTGAATCTTTTCTAATAGAAACTGAGCTTTCTTTGCATATTATTTAACACTGCATAAATGAATACAAAAGTGGAATTAAAATGAAGTAACTAAATAACATATCACTACATCAAAGGCACACTACTCCATCAATTTAGATCATGTGTCATTGTATCCACCAAGTTGTATTACTTTTGTTTTATTTACTGTTTTTTTAAAAGAAGCAAATAACAGAATTAAAAGGAATATATTTTATTTAGATTTAACTTTTTCTATTCCCTTGGAAAAATTCAAGAAGTCATGGGAACATTTCAACAAGCTTTTTAAAAAAATTCAAGGACTTTTCAAGGATAAAGTAACTTCAAAACTGAAGGAGTTTTCAAGGTCACCCCTCAAATTCAAGGACTTTTCAAGAATAAAGCAACTTCTTCAAAACTCAAGGAGTTTTCCAAGTAACCCCTCGCATTCAAAGAGGAGACATGTCTGCAGCATGATGCCCCAGTGCTAGACATTACTATAAACTGTAACACTGCAGACATCGTAGCAATATGATCAAAAAATTGTTAAAGCTACGTTAAAAATCTAAATCACACACACACACATTCAAAGAGGGTTGTAAAAATCATCACACTGATTTTAATATTTCTCAGTGTATTTAAGAATAATTTGATATACGTAGTATGTGTACCTGACTGGAATTGATGTATGTAGTATGTGTACCTGACTGGAATTGATATATGTAGTATGTGTACCTGACTGGATAATTTGATATATGTAGTATGTGTACCTGACTAGAATTGATATATGTAGTATGTGTACCTGACTGGAATTGATATATGTAGTATGTGTACCTGACTGGATAATTTGATATATGTAGCATGTGTACCTGCCTGGAATTGATATATGTAGTACGTGTACCTGACTGGAATTGATATATGTAGTATGTGTACCTGTCTGGAATTGATATATGTAGTATGTGTACCTGACTGGAATTGATATATGTAGTATGTGTACCTGACTGGAATTGATATATGTAGTATGTGTACCTGACTGGAATTGATATATGTAGTACCTGACTGGAATTGATATATGTAGTACGTGTACCTGACTGGAATTGATATATGTAGTACCTGACTGGAATTGATATATGTAGTATGTGTACCTGACTGGAATTGATATATGTAGTATGTGTACCTGACTGGAATTGATATATGTAGTATGTGTACCTGACTGGATAATTTGATATATGTAGTATGTGTACCTGACTGGATAATTTGATATATGTAGTATGTATACCTGACTGGAATTAAATTGCTGCAGAAGTCTTCTAAGTTTTGGCAGATCAATGCGAGTTTCTTCTTCACAAATGAAGAACCAGGATTTCTTGGAAAATTTCTCAGAAAAACTAAAAGTACAAATAACATTTAAATCAAGCCTGTAATTTAGATTAATAAAAATTTACAATAAACACACTCAGTGTCTCAGCTTTTAACTCTGCAATGATGTACTCTACATGAATTTCAAAATCTTAAATATTCTCTTGTGAAACATACACCTGCATAATTTACACCTGTAAACATACTCTTGCAGACACACACCTGTACAACACATACCTGTAAACTACAGGTGTGCAGAATTACCAGTATATTGGTATACATCGGTACTTTTTTCCAGTGATACATACCACGATACTTTTTCAATGTACTGTTATGTCAGTAGTTGCCATCAGTAAGGAATGTATAGAAATTCCCAAGGAATCCTGTTATGACTTAAATGATATTAACATAGCATTTTTATTATTTAACACAAAATAATTCAACCAATAGTGTCTTTTTATAAACTGATTATATCTGTCACAAATTAATGGTGAATATTATAAATATAGTTTGATTACATACCCATGTATTCTTACATGGCTGATCTGGCGCTCGATATGGATGTACAGTCTGTAATTCTGTATTGTATAACTAAAATGTGGCTGTAGTCTGTAATTCTGTATTATATAACTAAAATGTGGCTGTACAGTCTGTGATTCTGTATTGTATAACTAAAATGTGGATGTACAGTATGTGATTCTGTATTGTATAACTAAAATTTTTGTATCGCACACCCAGTATAGAACTAATTTTACAATGGGAAATATTACCGCTGAGAAATTTGAGTTAGGTGAGGTTGACAACAATATTTCCAACAAAATGCTTGACAATGAGATCTCATATGAAGCTGGTGTTTCCAATTGATACCAAACATGACAGAGTGCAGTGTTGAAAGAAAAACTATTTTAGATACAGGCCCTGGGCTGATGACTTAAACACTCACCTGACTGAAATTCCACAAGCCTCCAATTTCCACATGCCCAAAATTTCCCATCTTTTAATACTGTTACACAGTGTTGCAATAGCAACAATCTGAATATAAATACAGTAGGGTTCAAAAGGGTTGAAGGTAATGCAAGGTGTCCTAAGTGTTCATCGCTAGGTTGGCGTGCTTCACAAAGTAAAACTTTGTCAACCAAGAGTTTTGAAATTTATTTGTTGGGCATAGATAATATCTAATCTAGATCGGCTTCAAAAATAAATTACACTTGAACACTAATCTGAGAGCTGAAATGATCATGCTTTGCATTTTATATATGCCATAAAATCTGACTTCAAAGAAACATTGCCAAACAAACATGTCAAAAACATAATACATATGGCTGAAACATTCTCATTCAAGGCAATAATGTGCAATAACTTTTGTTCTTGTACATGCATTTAGCATCTCTCTGATTTACCTACAATGGGTTGTTCCACTTCCTGATCTTACCTATGCAAATTAGCACAATGGGCTCACCCACTGCAGTCTTCAAACACATCTAACTAGCTATTGTCAGCCAATTAAATAACAGTGAAATGGTGGTTTATACCTGACCTTTCTGCCTTAAATGCTGCTATTTTAAACAGCCCAAAGGATAGTTTTACATCAGCTCCAACCATGGCTGTTTACCATTTATACATCCTACATGTAATAGGCATATACTGAAAGTGTTTTTCTTGTTGTTTTTTTTTTAAGATTACTGAAAATTGTGTTTTCTCGAAACATGACTGTGTCTGGGGGGTTTGGGATTACAAAATTGCAATTTTAGCATGATATGCCATGCTTCAGTCTGATTAAAATCAGATCTCAATTTCACGTGGGACAGTGGTGATTTGATTTAGGCTGCGCCATGTTATGGCAGGTATGTCAACATCTTGAAAATACATTTACACATTTCATCAGTGCAATCAAAGTTTCCTCTAGCAAACCAACATTTTTCAGCAAGCCTGATGGGCACCTCTCTTAGAATACAGGATAGGGTCAATAAAAAATTAGAGGGGCCCCGGGTGTCGGGCTATCTAATCTTTTGAGCGCTGAAGTGGGAGCGACCAAGTACTTTGCCACTGAAATCTTGTATTGGAAGTTTAAAAAGCCAGACAAAGTAATAACGAATTAGAGTTTCATGTCAAGATCTAGGCATGGTTAGAAATGCCTCCAAGTTCGGAAAAAATTGTATCTCTGTTTAATTAGACACTTAAATTGGTGCATAACTAGTAACTAATGAAACCGAATGATCTGTACCATGAACCAGATACCCAATAGTTAACAATAACAGATAATTAACGGACACCAAATAAGGCTACATCATTTGATATTTTGAAGAGTTTTCTAATTGCCACAAAAAGTAACAACCTTAAACAAAAAGGTTCAAGAAATTGGAGCAAAAAACAACTTTTATACATATCTTCTAAGGACTGTTCCATTAAAACATACATGGGACCCAGGGAAGGCACTTTTGAAGTGGGGTACTCACCAATAGATGCAATTTAGAATTTTCTTGCCATTTTAATGACACATTCAACACTTTCGAGTTTTATCAATAGTCTCTCGAATGTCTGCACTATGCTTGTAATAGTATCAGTTATAATGCAAGCTTAATCATCCAACTTTAGTTTTAGATTACAACTTATACAAGAATTAACACATGCATAGCAAATTCATTTACTGTAAAGTACTGGCCATTCACATTTTGGAGGTAGGGGAGCTGTAATTTTCTTTTGAGCCAACATATTTCCTTTTCTTTTATCTCAAGATAATTAATATTTTTACAAATAATATCACGGAAATAATATGGTGTTATTGTTATAGTTCAGAGCAAAACATTTTTCAAAACCATTCAAAGATACAAATTAAACAAAAAAGTATCAGGCCAAGAACACTGAATTGTTGGTTGGTAATATAATTGTGGTAAACTGAGGTACATATTGTGAATTGTTGGTCGGTAGTATAATTGCGGTAGACTGAGGTACATATTGTGGTACATTCAGAGATAACATGGTATACTGCAATACAAAATTTTTCATAGTACCCAGCTCTACTGTAAACATACACCTGTACAACATGTATTTGTAAACATTCCCCTGCCAAATAAAATCCTAATATTTCTGATCCTGATGAAAAGTATGACATCAACAATAATTGGTACGAAAATTATATCAAGGTCTTGCTACATGCTTATGGAGGAAAAATAAAATTACCATGAAGTAACAAATTTTTTTGTTGGTAACAACCTTTGTAGACATAATGGTTGCTACAAGCTAAATATTTAAAGACCCAACAACAACAATCTTTGTGTGGAAACGATAGGCATCTGTGTATGGAAACAATAGGACTTGTTGTATGAACTAATCTGACTCTTTCCCCAATTCATGTGTTTAAATGCCAACGAAATATTATTTTCATAAAACCAAAAAACTGACACTCAAGAAAACAAAAGAATTTATGGTAGCCAAGATTCATAAAACCATGGTTATAGCATGAAGATCATTAGCAAAAATGAACCTCACTTTTAATGAGTTTCCTGACTTAATTACTATTAATATTCACTTGAGACCACCACAAAAACACACAAATGTAAATACAACATCATTTCTCTGAATAATAACCGATTTTAAAACATGTGATTTCTCAACAACCAATTCAAAGTACTTAAATCTGATATGATTTCTCAACAACCAATTCAAAGTACTTAAATCTGAAGTGATTTCTCAACAACCTACTAAAAATAATATACATCTGAATGTGACCTTTATACTTACATAGTCAAGAGAGGAAATAATGTCCAAGTCCCAATATCGGACCACTTTCTGTGACTCAGATACAGTAGGGGGCGATTCTCCTGTAAACAAAAATCTAAAATACCTTTCATCAAAGTAACTAGAAATTGAAGCCATCATAATTATATGCTCATACTCTGCCACATCCATTCCCACTTCTTTACTAAACCCATTCTGCTCTTCCCTGCTAACCCACTCCCCTCAACAATATCACACCCAGTCCTCTCATCGCCTCCACACCTATTACCTTCTTCCCAAGCAGATCCATTACCCTCATCCCTACCAAACCCATTCACCTCATCCCCTCCACACCTCCAGATCCATTCCCCTCTTTCCTATCACACCCATCCTCTCATCCCTACTCCACACATTCCCCTCTTCCCTGCCACACCCAGTCCTCTCATCCCCTCCACACATATTCTCCTCTTCCCTACCATACACATCCCTTCTTTCCTACCAAACCCACCCTCTCTTCCCCACCAGACCCATTCCCCTCTTCCCTTCCACACCCATTCCTCTCATCCCCTCCGTACCCATCCCCTTGTCCCTACCCCATAAATTCCCCTCTTCCTTGCCACACCCAGTCCTCTCATTCCCTCCACACATATTCTCCTTTTCCCTACCATACCCATCCTTTCTTTCCAATCACACCTATCCCACTCATCCCCACCAGACCTATTCCCCTCTTCCCTACCACACCCATTCCTCTCATCCCTCCAAACCCATCCCCTCTTCCCCACCAGACCAATTCCCCTCTTCCCTACAAAATCCATTATTTTCATCCCCTCCACACCCATTCCCCTCTTCCCTACCACACACATTCCTCTTTTCCCTGCCACACTCAGTCCTCTCATGCCCTCCACACCCATTCCCCTCTTCCCCACTAGACCCATTCCCCTCTTCCCTACCACAAACATTCACCTCATGCTGAATGGTTCCTATGCTATGATGCTTACAAGAAACAGCTACTGCGAAGATTCAAAACTCAAGGAAAATAGGCTGTAAATCTGTCTACAGTGGAATTGGAAAGATGAAACCTTTTACCCATAAAACAGCATTCATATAAGACAAAGGGTTCCTGAGCTATGCTAGTCATAAGAGGTGTGGATGGACAGACAGACAGAGGAACAAAACAGATAATAACTATAGGTGTCTCAAAAGCTTTATCTGTAGCTCTGGTAATGTCTTCTGGTTGACTGTGGGACTAAGTTTATGTGTAGCTCTGTTAATGTCTACTGGTTGACTGTGGGACCAAATTTATGTGTAGCTCTGGTAATGTCTTCTGGTTGACTGTAGGACCAAGTTTATGTGTGGCCCTGGTACTGTCTTTGGGTTGACTGTAGGACTGAGGTTATGTGTGGCCCTGGTAATGTCTTTTGGTTGACTGTAGGACTAAATTTATGTGTTGCCCTAGTGATGCCTCTTGGTTGACTGCAGAATTAAGTCTCTGAAACCTTTCTATCACATCCCTGGTTCAACAAACCTTCTCAAGGTGTTTTATTTGGTCCATAAAATGTTTTTGAAAGGCTTTGGCCCTGTTGACATGGTATCCTTCTGACTGAGTCAGGGCAACAAACACAATGTTAGCCAGTGACTTATCTGAAAACAGAACACCACAAAGAGCCATTTAGTTCAGTTCAACTCCATGTCGCATCTCTAACTGATGCAAAATTTCTACTCTGCAACTTGTATTGAATTAAAATGGGTATTCTGTATTTCTTCTCATTTCTTAAATTGCAACTGTTCTATGATAAACATTTTCATTCTTTAATGTCCAGATGCTTCCAACACAATCCTACCCATCATTTTGCATCAGTAAATGATTAATAAATAAATTTACATTTACTTAAGTACTGTATGCATACATAACCTAAGTGTGAGACTTAAGACATTTACTTATGTACTTTATGCAGACATATCCTATGTGTATGACTTGGGTCATTTACTTAAGTACTGTATACATACATATCCTAAGTGTAAGACTTGAGACATTTACTTAAGTACTGTATGCAGACATATCCTTAGTGAAAGGTATATCATGTTTCCTACCATTTTCCAAAGTTTCTAGCTTCTTTATGGATTCTTCAAATTCATCACAATATCCATTCTGTACTAAGGCTGAAAAAAATTAATTAGTTTCATTTCTTTATTTTAATCTTAGATCTATAAACATTTAAATATACTACTGTTCCAGTCTTGCACAAAGGTTTCATTCTTATTTGAAAGAAAAAATACTATTTTCTGGAAGAAAATCAAACATGTGCATCTTGATTTCTTTTCTGTTTGGGATGATGGTGGCAGGAGGGTCCACATTTAAGTTAAATGTATGTGTCTTCTGATACAATTAGCTCCAAGTACTGTATTGGGTCCAAGTACTGTATTGGCTTCAAGTACTGTTTTGACAGCCAGTTGGGATATTTTTAGCCATGGTCAGCCATAAAAAAACGTTCATTTTTATTTTGAAATAATTAATATTCAAGTGCTCTAATTACTTCTTTGGTCCCTATTCCAATCTCATTATCTTTCGTTGTTCTAAAAACAAATTGGTTCCAAATGATTTTTTCTGTTTGGATGATGGTGGCAGGAATGTCCGAATTTAAGTAAAATGCATGTGTCTTCTGATACAATTGGCTCCAAGTACTGAATTAGCTCCAAACCCACAAATCTAATCTTCTGAAGTCAAAACTTTAGACCAAATTTTACAAATTGCACAATTTGTCCCAAGCTGACTTCTCTGTTCATTCAAGTCAGCCATTCAGATCTGTACCTTCCAATAAAGTACCAGACTAGTATATTTGTAGTGCAGTATATATATATATATATATATATATATATATATATATATATATATATATATATACAGGTGTCACACTACCAGGCGAAGTGGGCAATTAAGTTGCCTAAAAAGTGTAAACTTCGCATTCTTCTGTTAGGGAAGCGAAAACGACTTCGCCCTGTGATTTTTTTTAGAGGTACATTGACAATTATAACTTTTGAGATGCCCCCTCCCCTTAGGCAGATTTATTCTAGTATTGTTTTGTAGCGAAAGGTATTCTTCAAGCCATCAGTAGCTAGACCTAGTTTTGATCTCAATTACTCTGACAAACAACCTCTTGCACAATCACAGGCACGTGTTTTGATAGCTGATTGACTAGTAACCATTTCCCGAGTTGGCAACTAAGGCCCCTATCACTACCCGATTTAGGCATGTTATCTGTCGATGACAAAAACATACAAACTTGTGTTTCAAAACTTTAACAATAATACGTATATAGCAATTTGTGTTTTAAGAATAAAATCGGTGATCTGGATATTTTAACTGCCTCTTGTACACTATTTTGTCATAAAATTAATTTGAAACTGTAAGTGTACCAGTAACCACAGGGGTTTGTTACAAATAAAATTAGGAGCCTAACCTGTAATATTATTACAGGTTAGGCTCCTAATTTTATTTGTAACAAACCCCTGTGCCAATAACAGGGAAAAAAAGGCGGACATCGCTATGTCCGGGAAGTACCAGTTTATTAGATTGTCAGTTTTCATAAATCATCGAGCAAATGTATACAGAAAAATATACAATTCATAGAAAGCAAAGCCTAGGTATTACGTTATTTAAGATTTAACTTTAAAATGCAATTATATAGGTCAGAAACGTATGTTATGGAATTCGCAAGAAGTGTTGTAAGGTCAAAGTTGTTTTCTGACGTGACTCGTATTTGCGAAAATACGGAAAAAGCTGTGAAGCAGATAATATTTAATCAATGCCTAAAATTAATACAAGTACGTAGACAAATAAATAAACCATAAATTTTCAATCCTATCATGGACTGTTGTAATGAAGCTATATAAAGTGAGTGATTACATTACGAAAACCCCTCCTTCTAAAAATAGATGCACTCACGTTTTTGTTTATTCGGTTGGAAAGAAGGGTTTAGTTCATATACTGACTATAAATGAGCCATGTCTGTAATTTTATGCATTTTAGTGTGTTATGTATGAATAGTTTACGGTAATGTTTTACCTGCAACAAAGAAATGAGGACACTTGTGCATTTGCCCTTATGTACATGGTACAGGGGTTGTGTCAAACGCATTTAGAAATCTTTGAAAGTGCCATTATTACGAACTTTTAAAAAGTATTTAAAAAAATTAATAAATACAAAAATATTTTAAAAAATTGATTAAGGATAGTTGATTAAGCATTTTTACCAACTTTCAATTACAATAATGTAATCTAGTTACTCAGTTAAATTTTGTTACTATTATTCTCTTTTAGAGTCATATGGCCAAAATAAGTAAGAAAATTTTCTACTAGAAAATAAAGTATTGCTTAAATCCAGTGTTAAATGCAAATATGAATTCAAATAAGAGAACACACATTATATATATATACAGGGGTCATGCTACCAGGCAAAGTGGGCGAAAAAGTCGCGTGAGAAGCGTAAACTTCGCCTTCTTTCTGTTAGGAAAGCAAAAATGACTTCGCCCTCTGATTTTTCAGATGTAAAATGACTGTAAATTATGACTGGCACTGTTGTAACCCAAGGCCAAATATATTTACGTGGTGTTGATACCAATCACCTTACGGTGACAAAGAAATTCTTGCACATTTACATGCAAGTTTTAATAGCTAACTGACCATTAACCCTTTTCCGGAACAAGATATCACTGCTTGATTTCATGAAGTTGGGCCTATTGTGCTATGATGAAAATATACCAAATTCTGTTTCGAAATTTAAACATCAATATGCAAATAGTAATTTGCTTTTAAAAATATGATCGGTGAAGAGCATTTTCTAACTTATTTCTTTTTTTTTAATAAATGGAGATTCTAACGGCCGTATTTGCGTATTTCTGTATAAAATCAGTTTGAAACCGTAAATGAACTTGTAATGGCGGACATCGCTGCGTATATCATATACCACTTCATTAAACTGTGAAAATACGAAAAATATATATAGTAATGAAGCAAATAATATTTAACCAATGCATATCGTTATTACCAGTAGGTAGCCAAATAATACAACCATAAATATGCAGTCCTATTAATGGATTTTTGTAACGAAGCAAAAAAGTGAGTAGTTATATTAAGAAAAGCCCTCCTTCTAAAAATAGATGCATTCGCACTGTGCAATACGAATTCTTGGATTTTCGGTTGGGGGAAAAAAGGGTCCAGTTTAGTTATATATCGACTTTAGTGCTTCAGTGTGTTGTCTATGAATAGTTACGGTAATGTTTTATCGGGAACAATGAAATCAGGACAAAGAGTATGGTTTGAAGTCACTTGTGCATTTATTCCTATGTACATGTATTAGGGGCTCTTTCAAAGAATGCTAGAAATCTTTTTGACTGCAATTTTACACAAAACTTATAGAAAATAAAATAATTAAGTGGTAGTTTATTAAGCATTTTTACCAACTTGCAGTTACAAGACTCTAATCTTGTTACTGCTATCAGTGAAAATTAATTACAATGTATAGCTTATGATGTGCTTTTTAAGTCATACGGCCAAAACACACTGCATTTACTTCAATTCAATAAAGGAATAAATGCACAAGTGACTTCAAACCATACTCTTCGTCCCGATTTCATTGTTCCCGATAAAATATTACTGTAACTACTCGTAAACAACACACTGAAGCACTAAAGCCAATATATAACTAAACTGTACCCTTTATTCCCCCAACTGAAACATCAAAAACACGTATTGCACCATGCGAGTGCATCTATTTTTTGAAAGAGGGTTTTTCTTAATATAACTACTCACTTTCTTGCTTCGTTACAAAAATTCATTAATAGAACTGTATATTTATGGTTATCTTATTTGTCTACCTACTGGTAATAACGATATGCATTGGTTAACAAGTATTTGCTTCACTGTTATATATATATTGTTTCGTATTTTCACGAAAATTAATTACGGTATGTCAGAAAACAACCTTGACCTTGCAGCACTATTTTGAATTCCACAACAGAGATTGTCACATGTTTCTGACCTACATTATTAAATATTTAGGCTAAATCTCCTATCACATAATATTTAAACTTTGTTTTCATTGTATTATATGTCTATTTGCTCAATTATTTACGAATACAGACAGTTTAATGAAGTGGTATATCATATGCACAGCGATGTCCGCCATTACAAGTTCATTTACGAGTTCAAACTGATTTTATAAAGAAAAAATACGCAGATACGGCCGTTGAAAGCTCCATTTATAAAAAAGAAATAAATTAGAAAACGGTCTTCACCGATCATATTTTTTAAAAGCAAATTACTATTTGCATACTGATGTTTAAATTTCAAACCAGGATTTGGTATATTTTCATCATACTATGATTCACAGTACAATAGGCCCAACTTCATGAAATCGAGCAGTGATATCTTGCTCTGGAAAGGGTTAATGGTCAGTTAGCGATTAAAACTTGCATGTAAATGTGCAAGAATTTCTTTGTCGCCGTAAGCTGATTGGTATCAACACCACGTAAATACATTTCACCTTGGGTTACCACAGTACTAGGACTTACGGCTACAACGAGGGGGGCATCTCAAAGTAATAAGCTACAGCCATTTTACGTCTGAAAAATCATGAGGGCGAAGTCGTTTTCACTTTCCTAACAGAAGAAGGCAAATATTACATTTCTCAGGCAACTTTTCGCCCACTTCGCCTGGTAGCGTGACCCCTGATAATGTAACATAATGTAGTCATATAATGTAACATAATGTAGTCATATAATGTTAACATTTTGAAATTGATTTGCATGATTTGGAAAAATACATCGTACCACCTTGATACTTAATATAATTTTAGTTCTAAAGTGTGTGCTGTTGCAACATTTTCATTCAACAGTTAATGTACATTTTAAAACACTGAAGCATGACATTGACCATGTCCATGTAGGAACGTCCATGTAGAAACTGTCATGACTGACTGTTGTTAACTTGAGGCAGGAAGCTGCAGTAGCAGGTATAGCGACTAACTTCAAAGTAAGAATATCATTTCTCCACCAGTGCTTGGACTTTAAAAAAAGTCAGGAATGCAATGGAAGCCAGGAATGCCAATATCGAATTATGATGTATGTTTCTTTAAATTAATAAAAGAAAGTGTTAGATAGGTTCGTTTTATTCAGGATTTTTATCATCCTTGTAACCGATTTTGGTATTTGTGGCTTCCATCACATTCCAGCCAACATAAAAAATGTAGGCCAGCAGAACTTGAAAACATGTCCACTTGCTTGTTTGAGAATTTGAATTTATTTGGAAAAAAAAAAAGGACCTCAAAGTCAGACTAAAACTTTATGACCTTAATTTGTAGAAAAGCGCCAATATGGTCTTCCAAGTGTGTGAGATATTCATGAAAATTTGACTTATCGTTCCGATGTTAATCGACATTGGAACACACTACACAGCGCCGTTATTTGGGCAGTAAAACCTCGACCCCTACAACAAATATCAAGGACCAGAAATGTCAACAACAACAACAACAACAACAACAATAACTGCACCTCAGCCAGCACACCGAAAATTAAATGGTCCGTCCCTACAATATGACTGAAGTTATGAGCCACTCATCACTGGAAAAGTTGACACATATAAACGAAACTGCAGGATACTTCAGATATTGCTTTTGCACTTCAAAAGCAACTGATTCAAAGACTGTGAATACAATGAAACAAAAGAAATATTTACTAATAAATAACTGATTCTATGACTTTAAACACACATTGAAACAACAGAAATATACACATCGCCCATGTGTACACGTTTCTACTTTCCACAGAAGCCATGTTCCCAGCAAAGCCGAGGTTAAAATATTATATTGGATTTGATTGGGCATTGATAATAAATTGACGAATCAAATTGCATAAAATAAAACTACATTGGAAAACGAATGTTTACATCATGGCGGCCAAGGGTTACCCTAAATGGTTGCTTGACAGCAAAGAAGGCATTAATTCGACGAAAGTAAATTATTTAAACCAAACTTAAGATAAATTAATGAAAATGCAACAAAAATAACATTTTGTGTCACTTTCATCGTTGACATCGCTACTGTTTTAATAATTTTCACTTCACCACAAATAACAGTCGCTATAACCCACTTCTCCGATCAATCCGTCGGCAGTCAAATCCCGTCAGACGTGTTTATTGAGTATGGTTTGGAATTTATACATGTATGACATCATGCATCCATTGGTTTCAGCATGCTGTTCACTGAGCTTCCTTGGCCTCTGCCACCATTAGTTAATGGCGTACAATGTTTATTAAGGCAAATTAGGCCTATGATTATCTTCATTACTGTTATCATCATTATGTCATTAATACATCACAATGATAACAGGACTATAAATGCCCTGACTGTTATCTTCATTATGTCATTAATACATCACAGTGATATAAGGCCTATGATTACCATGACCGTTATCATCATTATGTCATTGATACATCACAACAATATCAGGCCTATAATTGCCTTGACTGTTATCTTCATTATGTCATTAATAGATCACAATTATATCAGGCCCATGATTGCCTCAGTTGTTATCATCATTATGTCACTGATACATCACAACAATATAAGGCCTATGATTGCCATGACAGTTACCTTCATTATGTCATTGATACATCACAATGATATCAGGTCTATGATTATCATGACTGTTATCATCTTTATGTCATTGATACATCACAACGATATCAGGCCTATAATTTCCCTGACTGTTATCATCATTATGTCATTAATACATCACAACAATATAGGGCCTATGATTGCCTTGACTGTTATCTTCATCATGTCATTGATACATCACAATGACATTAATGCACCTTAGAGCAGACAGATTTTTTAAAAACTGTTTTTGTAGACTCAATGTTGATAATTTGAAAAGATGTCATTTTGACTTTCCAGAGATTTCATATTTGTGATCAATAGTAGCTGTAAGATATTTCAGTCTTTGATGGTTCTTGGGGAAAAAATAAAATTATAAGTATCCATTTGAGTATAAGGTATCTGGCAGGTATATTCATGCCCATTTTTGCTATTTGTTTTTGAGTTGATAAAATTGTAGCTGGGGATATTTTGTAGTGTTTTTAAAACCTTTGTAGAAGAAGGAAATGTATTAATCTCTTTTCCTGTCTACATTTATGTCTACTTAATGTGGATATAAATAATGGAACTGCATGAATACAGAAGTTTGGTTGTAGATCTTCAGCTGCTTAACCTTTAGATAGTTTTGTATTCAGTACAGCTGTGTTTGACAGCTATTGTGAAGAACAAACTTTTAAGGTGGATATGGTATTGACTGTGATTTGTTTGACCTTATTGCTGTGAAATTAGTTTTCTGCAAGTTGTACTGAGTTGTTAAGTGATAATCATTGGTTTTAATCACAAATCTCTTTCAGTGGCAACAGTCTATGGAGATGTAGATTCAGACTACATTTTTTACAGTTGTACATTTTCAGAAGTTGAAAATATATGAATGTCATTAAGCACATCTTGATCATTATCAAAATATGGAAATATTAATTTCTCATATCATCCACTTTATTCTTATTGTGATAATAAAAAGATCAAAAACAGAAATCATAGCTGGGACAACACTGAATATGGAAATCGAAAACTGAGTTGTCCTATGATAATGAATGTACAACTTGCAAACTTGTCTCATGATGAATTTAAGAACTTGTTGACCTGTCCCACGTTGATGAATGTATGAACTTGTAGACCTGTCCCATGATGGTGAATGTAGACCGACCCCATAATGATGAATGTCAAACCTGAAAATTGACTTGTCACATGAGGATAAATGTAGAACTTCAATACTTGTCCCATGATAATGAATAAAGAACTTGACTTATCCCATGATAATGAATATAAAGCTTGCAGACTTGTCCTGTGAAGATGAATATAGAAGTTGAAAATATAATTGATCCATCACTGTCAAACTTAAAAATCGACTCGTAGCTTGATGATGAATGTAAAGCTGCAAGACTTGTTCCATGAAAATGAATATAGAATTTAAAGATTGACTTGTCCCATAACAATGTAGAGCTTGAAAATTAAATTGTCTTATAATAATAAAAATTAGAGACTATGAGATAATTCTTACTTGAATTGAATTAGCATTATTACATTATTTCCTGTCATTACATGCCTTATATAATGGTGATGTCATCTCATTTCATATAATATGTTTGATTGAAATATTCAGACAAAAATCTGAAGTACCACTTTGTTTTTGCATTACATCTTATTGTGTTCTGAATCTTTGCATGTAGATGACATTTTTTCTTGGAAATAAATATTTACAAGATTACAGCAGCAGGTGGCTTCTGAGATTTACAAATGCATTTTTAAGTTTTCAGTCACCATGTCAGGGACTTCAGATATGAAATATTAATTAAATGCACACAATTTGATTTCATAGACAATTTGTATATTTCAACACTCAGGAGTGGAATGCCTTTCTCCATGAACTACATGATGCAATCCAGCAGCAGCTTACAGAAAGTCATGTCCAGTACTTTAGTGATCTGTCTGAGGCTGAAAAGGAACTCTTCATACAGAGGGCAACCAAAGCCATTGATGGAGGTACAGTGCAAACAGTGACAACTGTCATCAGTGGTGATATCACTTATATAGTCTGATATCATAACATAAATATATTGATACAATTGAACAAAACTATTGATGCAGGTACAGTACAAGTAGTTGACAACTGTCATCAGTAGTGACAGCACTTAAACAATCTGATGTCATAATTTAATTATATCAGCAGAATTCACAAAGCCAGCGATGTAGGTACATTGCAAACAGTTGACAACTCTCATCAGTAGTGACATCACTTCAGTCTAATATCGTAACATAAATATATTGATACAGTTCACAAGGCCATTGATGGGGGTACAGTACAAGCAGTTGACAACTGTCATCCCATTGAATTGTGTGTCAGTGTCTCTCCGAGTTTCCTTCATCAATATTTCATCAATAGTGACATCCCATATACCGGTACAGTCCAGTATCAAGACATGA
This sequence comes from Megalonaias nervosa, assembly GCA_016617855.1. NCBI lineage: Eukaryota > Metazoa > Mollusca > Bivalvia > Unionida > Unionidae > Megalonaias > Megalonaias nervosa. The sequence continues at coordinate 16,422 of JAECUM010014053.1, read as the reverse complement.
ATAGATAAAACAATTCAAATCCATAATCTTGTCTGTATGGAGACAGCATGTTCGGCTTCTTGATTCAAAGTGATTTCTTTACCAAACAATATGATTTTCTGCCATACACTTTCTCAATACCAATCACTGAATAATTATATAAATATTGTGTATATATATTAAAATGCTTTGCAACAGGGTTAATGTTTTTGTTCACACTTTAGAAAGGCATAAATATGTTCTTTGTTATAAAGAATCTCCTGTCTGACATGCATTCATTGTTTTTCCACACTTCTTACAGACAGTAGAATAAATAAGTTCCACTGATTGACAGTTTATATGGCCTGGACATTGTATTCTGTCATGTAAAATGGGATGGATTTAATCATATATTTACATACTGTACATTTCTTCCCACAAGGTCTACACCCATTTTCTTCTTCACTGTGAAATCTTAAAGTTTGTTTTTTGTTGACATAAATGTCAATGTGGATTGTATTGATGATATGAATCAGTGTGACTCAAAGAGGCTTTGGCATACTTCACTACATATGCAGTATCAAGGCTGTTTGCTGGAAAGGCACATTTACAATTATAGATATGCACCTCTTCTTTGCTATAACATATTAGCTGGGGCACATGATATAGTAGGAATGATCAAAATTTGTCAGATAATAGTGAAATGCATTATGATGAGAGAACTGTATATACAAAGGCCAGAAATTATTCACTGTACAAAAGCCTTAATGCACTGTACAAAAGCCCAAATGCACCATACAACTGCCATAATGCACTGTACAACTGCCTTAGTGCACTGTACAACTGCCTTAGTGCACTGTACAACTGTCTTAACACTTTGTACAAGTGCTTTAGTGCACTGTGCAACTGCCTTAATGCACTGCACAACTGCCATAATGCACTGTACAACTGCCATAGTGCACTGTACAACTGTCTTAGTGCACTGTACAGCTGCCATAATGCACTCTACAGCTGCCTTAGTGTACTGTAAAACTGCCTTATAATGCACCATACAACTGCCTTAGTGCACTGTACAACTGCCTTAGTGCACCGTACAACTGTCATAATGCACTGAAAATAGTATAAAGTTATCATTTCTAAGTATACATTGATTATAGCTGTTTTAAGCATTATCTCCATTTTAGGATTCTAAATGAAAATTTGTGAAGTTTTTAAAGTTTTTGTGCATTTTGAGTTTTGTTTGTAGGAACTGCATACAGCAGTCTGTACAAGAAAGTTTCCCTGATACTGGACCAAAATATGAATGAGGATGTCTCAAGGGCACTGCTGGAGGATGCGCCATTTGGGACAAAATCAGACTTGATAGTGGAATGTGCAGAGGAAGGATCACTGAGCCTGTTGAAAAAATGGCCTGACATGAAAACAAAACTGCATCACTGTCTAAATCAGCCTCTAACAGTACAGATCAGGCAGCTGGCATGGAAACTTTACCTCTCCAATACAAAAGGTAAGAGAAACTGTACTTCTGTCACACAAAAGTAAGAGAAACTGTACCACTCTAATACAAAAGAGAAGGGAAACTATACCTTTCCAATACAAAATGACAAAATGTAAGTAAGACTGTACCTTTATGATTGAAAGTAAGGTAAACAGTTCCTCTTCAGTACAAAGTGCAAAGAAAAACTATCTCATATACAATGTAAGGTAAACTACCTGCCTGATACAGAAGGTAATGGAAACTATCCTTCTCAAATACAGAAGGTGATGAAAACTGCACCCTGTCCAATACAGGTGGTGAAAATCATACCTATACATGTATAATACAGAAGCTAATGAAAATGGTACCAGTCCAATACAGAAGGTGATGAAACATGTACCTATCTAATACAGAAGGTGATGAAAACTGTACCTATCAAATACAGAAGGTGTTAAAAATTGTACCTATCTAATGCATAATAGCCAGCAATAATTTTTTTCTCTCCAAAAAATGAATTATCTTGCAAAGGCTTGAGAATGCTTTTGATACTACAAACTACACCATTTCCACGATCACTCACACCCTGTTAACTCACGAACCTGCTTATAACGTGGGGTTAGTTGTGGATCCAATTTTTTTTTTACTTGAAAGTACCAAACATTTGATCCCTATTTGTTGAATGTGAAGAAAATCACAATCAAAAATGTTAACTGAAACTTTGATATACTTCTCATTTTATCGTCAAAAATGGTTGATATGACCTGGAAATTTGAATCAACATTATGAAATTGTCAACTTTTAATAAGAAGTCATGTATTTTGTTAAAATTTCTTTCCAAACAACATTCTAGGAACACCATACATAACAGTATGCAACGAAATTTCAATCCATAAAATTATCACTAACACCTACTTGATTAATAAATAAATATATGTACCAATTAAATAATTTTTTTATCAAGTTAAATGCCTGTTTTAGTTATATCTTTTAGCTAGGTTTAAGTGTAATGATCATAAAACAATGTGCCCTGACTGTTGTATTCAAATGTGAAATTGTCAATCTACTGTAACAGCTATGTCTGTGAGCATTTCTGTGAGAACCTAATTAAGTGTTGATGGTGTTTTGATACCTAATTTTTGTAAGTATTTGTTGTATTGTTGCACTGAATTAAAAGCTGCCCTCCTTGTATTACCATGTTAATTATGTCTTTTCTATCAAATTAAGGGGGTGGGCTAACTTTTATGTTAAAAGGCATGCATATCCAATCTGCATAAGAGCTAGAGACCCTGGTCAACTCATTTCAAGTGATCATTTGAACACTGTTACAATTTTTGGGGAGAATGTAATATAGTTAAACTACCTTAAATTAGCATACTCATTCACAAATGTGATCAATGATAGCAAAACAAACAAGTGAAATGAATACTTAATGAAGTAAAATTCCTTTTCACAGATATATTTTATTAATAAAATGCTAGTTTTAGAGTTTGCAGTTAATTTGTAATTCCTGAACTGGCACTCGGAGATTTCCTCATGGATGAGAAGAAGTTTCACTATTACTTGCAATGAAATCATGGCATAAATATTTTATTAGAGAACAATAAAAAAAAATTGACTTTCGATGATGACGGCAGTTTCATGAACTAAATGTTCCTTTTTTTAATAAAAGAAATCTTGTTTGATTGTGAATTTGAATCAATAACTAGCCAGTTCCCTGCTTACCATGCTTCTCGGGTTGCATTTCACAAGAGTAGAGAGCAAAGCAGGGAGTAGATGGATCAGGGAACCAGACTACTCAACAACAACATGAAAGTTGTGATGTAATACACAGTGTTTTCGATGACGTGTGAAGGTTGTTGAAACCAGTTGGATTAATGTTAACAATCTCTCAGCTGTTGGATATCTTGAAAATAGAGGTACTATTTACACAAAAACCAATAACTTCATTGGAAAAAGTGCTTTATTGACAATTATTCCCAGCATGGTTTTATAATGAGTATTCAACCATCTAACAGACCAGTTAGCTCCCCCCGACCAAGTGGTTTTCGATGTCCTATGAGAATACTATCATTTGATATTGTTATGGAGGTCCCTTGATAACTCGTGCTCTCGCTTACTGTGCAGTCTATGTTTTTGGACCCCGTTGTACATGAGTTATCAAGAGAGAGGTGTATACAGTGTATTTACTGGTCTTAACTGTGTATAAAGTGTATTTACTAGTCTTCACTGTGTATAAAGTGTATTTACTAGTCTTCACTGTGTATAAAGTGTATTTACTAGTCTTCACTGCTTATACAGTATATTTACCAGTCTTCACTGTGTATAAAGTGTATTTACCAGTCTTCACTGTGTATAATGTGTATTTACTAGTCTTCACTGCTTATAAAGTGTATTTACCAGTCTTCACTGTGTATAAAGTATATTTACCAGTCTTCACTGTGTATAAAGTGTATTTACCAGTCTTCACTGTGTATAAAGTATATTTACCAGTCTTCACTGTGTATAAAGTGTATTTACCAGTCTTCACTGTGTGTAAAGTGTATTTACTAGTCTTCACTGTGTATAAAGTGTATTTACCAGTCTTCACTGCTTATAAAGTGTATTTACTAGTCTACACTGTGATTAAAGTGTATTTACCAGTCTTCACTGTGTATAAAGTGTATTTACTAGTCTTCACTGCTTGTAACGTGTATTTACGAGTCTTCACTGTGTATAAAGTGTATTTACCAGTCTTCACTGTATAAAGTGACTAGTCTTCACTGTGTATAAAGTGTATTTACTAGTCTTCACTGCTTATAAAGTGTATTTACTAGTCTTCACTGTTCATACAGTACATTAACCTTCATTCACTGCACATAAAATGTAATTACCATACTTCACTGTGCATAGTGTTTTTACCAGTCTTAATTGGACATAGAGTGTATTTACCAGACTTTACTGTGCATATAGTGTATTTACCAGTCTTCACTGTGGATACAGTGTATTGACCATTCTTCACTGTGCATACAGTGTATTTAGCAGTCTTCACTTTGTATACAGTGTATTTACCAGTCTTTACTGTGGATAGTGTTTTTACTAGTCTTCACTGTGCACAGTGTATTTACCATTCTTCACTGTGCATACAGTATATTGACCAGTCTTCACTGTGTATAAAGTGTATTTAGCAGTCTCCACTTTGTATGCATTGTGTTTACCAGTCTTCACTGTGCATAGTGTATTTACCAGTCTTCACTGTGCATAGTGTATTTACCAGTTTTCACTGTGCATAGTGTATTTACCAGACTTAACTGTGCAGTGTATTTACCAGTGTTCACTGTGCATACAGTGTATTTACCAGATTTCACTGTGCATACAGTATATTTACCAGACTTAACTGTGCATACAAGATTATTTACCAGACTTCACTGTCAATATAGTGTATTTACCAGTCTTCACTGTGCACATTTTTAAAACAAATTTTTGCTGTTTTCAGTCTGTAAGTCGTAACTAAAAAGAAATTAAATTATCAGTTTATAAAGCATCCAAAGGGTAATGCAATATTTCAGAGTTAGAAATAAATAATACATTTAATCATATCATATTTTTAATATGTAATTTACAGATTATAATATGTCAGGTGCGTATGTCAGCACGAATGAGTTCAAGCATGTTTTTTTTAGGGACAAGGTAGCACATGAGTATACTGCATCAAGTCTTAGGAAAAGGTAGTACATGAGTACACTGCATTAAGTCTTAGGAAAAGGTAGTACATGAGTACACTGCATTAAGTCTTAGGAAAAGGTAGTACATGAGTACACTGCATCAGGTCTTAGGAAAAGGTAGTACATGAGTACACTGCATTAAGTCTTAGGAAAAGGTAGTACATGAGTACACTGCATTAAGTCTTAGGAAAAGGTAGTACATGAGTACACTGCATCAGCTCTTAGGAAAAGGTAGTACATGAGTACACTGCATCAGGTCTTAGGAAAAGGTAGTACATGAGTACACTGCATCAGGTTTTAGGAAAAGGTAGCACATGAGTACACTACATCAGGTCTTAGGAAAAAGGTAGTACATGAGTACACTACATCAGGTCTTAGGAAAAAGGTAGTACATGAGTACACTGCATCAGGTCTTAGGAAAAGGTAGTACATGAGTACACTACATCAGGTCTTAGGAAAAAGGTAGTACATGAGTACACTACATCAGGTCTTAGGAAAAAGGTAGCACATGAGTACACTACATCAGGTCTTAGGAAAAAGGTAGCACATGAGTACATTGTATCAGGTCTTAGATAAAAGGTAGTACATGAGTATACTGCATCAGGTCTTAGGGAAAAAGTGGCAAATGAGTAAATTGCATCAGGTCTTAGGAAAAAGGTAGTACATGAGTAAATTGCATCAGGTCTTAGGAAAAAGGTAGTACATGAGTAAATTGCATCAGGTCTTAGGAAAAAGGTAGTATATGAGTAAATTGCATCAGGTCTTAGGAAAAAGTTGTTGTTGTTGTTATAGGGTTTAACGCCATTTTTCAGCACAAGATAGGCTATACATGGCGGCCAGTATTAATGGTGGAGGAAGAACCCTGGAAAACCCCGGGAAGAACCACCGACCCACGAGAAGCTACTGGCAGGCTTTCTCACATACCCACGTTAGCCGAGCCTGGACTCGAACCCACGCAGACAGAGGTGAGATGGCAGTGATCCGTAACGATCAGCGCTTTAGACCACTCGGCCACTCGGGGCTTAGGAAAAAGTAGCACATGAGTAAATTGCATCAGGTCTTATGAAAAGGTAGTATATGAGTACACTGCATCAAGTCTTAAGAAAAGGTAGTACACAAGTACACTGCATTAGGTCTTGGGTTCCTGAGAAAAACATTGCATTACATGAGGTCAGCTTTATGTCTAAAATATAAAATATAAATATACAGAATTATAAGATTACCAGAGATTGATATTGAAATGTTTAGATACTGTGTTTTTGACCAGTGTAAATGCTATAATATACAAATTATAATCAAGAGTGTCTTTGTGTTATGTTTTACTTAGTGAAAGAGTGCTACATTTTATAACAACCCATGAGTTGAGTAAAGATTTGTAGTAAAATAAAACAACTTTGTTTGCAAGTTTTAGATGAGTAGGCAAAAGCTAACACTGGTTTTAAAAGTCTAATAGAAAGAATTTGCCTGGACAATGGAAATGTATGAAGACTGATTGTGTAGATATTGGAAATGTGTGAAGACTGATTGTATAGATATTGGAAATGTGTGAAGACTGATTGCAATGTGTAGATATTGGAAATGTGTGAAGACTGATTATATAGATATTGGAAATGTGTAAAGACTGATTATGTAGATATTGGAAATGTGTGAAGACTGATTATATAGATATTGGAAATGTGTGAAGACTGATTATGTAGATATTGGAAATGTGTGAAGACTGATTGCAATGTGTAGATATTGGAAATGTGTGAAGACTGATTATACGTAGATATTGGAAATGTGTGAAGACTGATTGCAATGTGTAGATATTGGAAATGTGTGAAGACTGATTATATAGATATTGGAAATGTGTGAAGACTGATTATGTAGATATTGGAAATGTGTGAAGACTGATTATCTAGATATTGGAAATGTGTGAAGACTGATTATATGTAGATATTGGAAATGTGTGAAGACTGATTGCAATGTGTAGATATTGGAAATGTGTGAAGACTGATTATATAGATATTGGAAATACATGAAGACTGAATGTGTAGATATTGGAAATGTGTGAAGACTGATTATATAGATATTGGAAATACATGAAGACTGAATGTGTAGATATTAGAAATGTGTGAAGACTGATTGCAATGTGCAGATATTGGAAATGTGTGAAGACTGATTATATGTAGATATTGGAAATGTGTGAAGACTGATTGCAATGTGTAGATATTGGAAATGTGTGAAGACTGATTATATGTAGATATTGGAAATGTGTGAAGACTGATTGCAATGTGTAGATATTGGAAATGTGTGAAGACTGATTATATAGATATTGGAAATACATGAAGACTGAATGTGTAGATATTGGAAATGTGTGAAGACTGATTATATAGATATTGGAAATACATGAAGACCGAATGTGTAGATATTGGAAATGTGTGAAGACTGATTGCAATGTGCAGATATTGGAAATGTGTGAAGACTGATTATATGTAGATATTGGAAATGTGTGAAGACTGATTGCAATGTGTAGATATTGGAAATGTGTGAAGACTGATTATATGTAGATATTGGAAATGTGTGAAGACTGATTGCAATGTGTAGATATTGGAAATGTGTGAAGACTGATTATATAGATATTGGAAATGTGTGAAGACTGATTATATGTAGATATTGGAAATGTGTGAAGACTGATTATATAAATATTGGAAATACATTAAGACTGAATGTGTAGATATTAGAAATGTGTGAAGACTGATTGCAATGTGCAGATATTGGAAATGTGTGAAGACTGATTATATGTAGATATTGGAAATGTGTGAAGACTGATTGCAATATGTAGATATTGGAAATGTGTGAAGACTGATTATATGTAGATATTGGAAATGTGTGAAGACTGATTGCAATGTGTAGATATTGGAAATGTGTGAAGACTGATTACAATGTGTAGATATTGGTGCTGGTGGCATGGCATCTTAATTTGTTTTGTATTATGGAAGATGATTGTTTGCCACTGTGCATTTCACTGCATTTCATAGCACCATACATAGGGAATTAAATAATTTGTGTACCTGTATCACAGTTAAAGTATTACCACATAATAAATCTTAGGAAAACAAGATTTTTTTTTGTTGTTACTGCTTCTTTGTGAAAAAAGTATACTTTCACTTTAGAATATTATGAATCTGAACACAAAGAAAAGTTTCAACTTGAAGAAGCACCATTATACACAACACAAGGTTGTCTGGTGAAGGCAAACCAACAATAATATTTGGGCTGTTTCAGTTTGTTTTAATGAAGCTTTTATGACCAATTTAGAACATCACTATTTGTGAATTACATAAATTTAAAATGATATAATCTTGGAGACTTAACAATTGTTGGTCACCAAAATGAGAAGAGTTTAAAATCATTCCAGCAGATGCTTGTATCCAGGCATGTTAAATTTCGAGTAAGTCCAGTGCTGTGAAAAATGAGTTCCATCATCTTCAGACTGTATTAAGTCCAGTGTTAAGGAAAATGAGTCCCATCAATTTCAGACTAGTAAGTCCATTGTTCTGAAAATGAGTCCCTTCATCTTTTGACTGTATTAAGCCCATTATTCAAAATCACGAATCTCATCATCATCAGACTGTATTAAGTCCATTGTTCAAAAAATTAGTCCCACCATCTTCAGACTGTATTAAGTCTATTGTTCAAAAAATTAGTCCCACCGTCTTCAGACTGTATTAAGTCCATTGTTCAAAAAATTAGTCCCACCATCTTCAGACTGTTTAAAAGGAGCTTAATCTGCTATGAGATTTTTATTGTGATAATAAATGTAGTACCTGACCTTGTTAAATTTATAAAACTGTTCTCAATCATAGGTCAGTTATTGATACTGTAATTAATATTACACTGCAAAATATGAATATAACATTACCCAGTAATTAGTATTACACTGCAAATATTATATACTCATTTTATTCTCCATTAACTTTACATTGTCAGAATCATGCAGTATTTCTCCACACTGCACTGCTTCATACTATATAACATCTATGCCTTTAAGTAGTATAGGAGCTACTTTTTATTGTAAGCAAACAAAGTATGCTCATGTACAGGATGCTAGAGCATTTGTTTTATTAAATTTGTCTGGCAGAATAAAGGAAGCCTTTGATCCATATGAAAGTAGAGATGATAACATTGACAATGTGAAGGAGTTGACTGAGTCAGAAAGAAACTTTCAGTCAAACAAATGACAGAATGCAATATCTGCAATATCCAGCAATGGATTTTTGACAACAGATGTGAGACATGCAGTATTGAAAATATCATTCTTATCATTTAAAGACTTATTTAGCAGAATTAATCAAAGCCAATCAGATGGTTCTGACAATGAGCCGCATTCTCTGGAGTCTATAAAAAATAGCATAGAAAGGCATTTTACAGCTAAGGTCTATCTTGTCACTCTCAGACGTCCCATTTTACAATTCTGTCAAAAGCACTAAATTAAAAAAATAATGCAACTGAAGAAAGCAGGAGCTTCAGAAACTATAAGCCAGGCTGATGAAGAAGACTTATTTCCACTGGTCCCTCCAACAACAAACAAGCATGTGATAGATCATCCAAATGTCATCTATAGCTGATAATGACAGTGGCAGTAAATATGCTTGCCTGTCTGCATCTTGAAATGTCCTCAAAATGTATTTTCTTGGTTATTTTGGTAATCGGAATTTACATGGGTTCCAAAAAATTGATCCACAGTATGAAATTATACTGCAATTTAGACTACGTTTAAAATGGAAATAACATTTCAAAGAAGAATCTGCTGCACTTGAGAACTAAATGAATTTTATATTTACTTACAAACAATTTTTAATCATGTGTCTTCTTGAGAATTTCAGTTGAAAGAATAACATTTTTTTTACCTTATGATTCCAAACTATCAATGACAGAACAGACAGACAGACATGTGCAGCTTGCGTCAAGGCCAGTTCCTCCAGCAGCATGTACATCATATGGAATTGACCTGGCTAACAACTCCAGTCCATCATGAATAGATAAGCAGAATTTAGTTGGATCAACAGAAAAACAAAGTCATTCCATTCCAGACCAACTGGAAAAAAGTTTTTTTCAGGGCACAGCCATTCATGATATGACCCTAAATTTCAGTTTGAAGTAGACATTAAATGAGATTTTATTTAAACAAATGACTGAACATGTGACACTTCCAAGTTCAAAGGTCAGTAGGCAGTGCTATGTATGCATGGATAATGTTACCATGTATTTATTTAGCTACACTTGGGTATTTACTTGAGAATCCAGTGGAAATTCAATTATTTTGTTTCTTGTAGTGTTTCTTTTTAATATTCACCTTAGAAAAGTAAAATGGATAAATAATATTACCTTTGTATAGGAAAATATGAAATCATTGTTTTCTGTGCAATGCTCAGAAAAACTGACATATATATATATAACAATGTGTGTTTTGTTTTCAGTACGGAAGCAGTACATAGACCTTCTAAACACAGACCCCAGGCGATGTATATCTCAGTATGACTATGAAATCACACAGAAATGTGAACAGCTTCTCAACTCAGAGAAAACATTCTCTGATCTCAGGGGCTCCTCAGGTGAGATGTTTGTCAGGATGTAGATCTGAACATTGTCAGGATGTAGATCTGAACATTGTCAGGATGTAGATCTGAACACAGTCTTAAGCTGCCAATCTAGATTGCTGCAAATTCACAATTTATGAGTGTACCAGTTATTGTTTCAAACTTAACATTTTGTCCTGGTGTACCAGTTATTGTGTCAAACTTAATCTTTTGTACTGGTGTACCAGTTATTGTGACAGACTTAACCTTTTGTTCTGGTGTACCAGTTTTTGTGTCAAACTTAACATTTTGTTCTGGTGTACCAGTTATTGTGTCAAACTTAACCTTTTGTTCTGGTGTATCAGTTATTGTGTCAAACTTAACCTTTTGTACTGGTGTACCAGTTATTGTGACAGACTTAACCTTTTGTCCTGTTGTTACCAGTTATTGTCTCAGACTTAACCTTTTGTTCTGGTGTACCAGTTATTGTGTCAAACTTAACCTTTTGTTCTGGTGTACCAGTTATTGTGTCAAACTTAACCTTTTGTACTGGTGTACCAGTTATTGTGACAGACTTAACCTTTTGTTCTGGTGTACCAGTTATTGTGTCAAACTTAACCTTTTGTCCTGGTGTACCAGATATTGTGTCAAACTTAACCTTTTGTACTGGTGTACCAGTTATTGTGACAGACTTAACCTTTTGTTCTGGTGTACCAGATATTGTTTCAAACTTAACATTTTGTTCTGGTGTACCAGTTATTGTGGCAAACTTAACCTTTTGTTCTGGTGTACCAGTTATTGTGACAGACTTAACCTTTTGTTCTGGTGTACCAGTTATTGTTTCAAACTTAACCTTTTGTCCTGGTGTATCAGTTATTGTGTCAAACTTAACGTTTTGTTCTGGTGTATCAGTTATTGTGTCAAACTTAACCTTTTGTACTGGTGTACCAGTTATTGTGACAGACTTAACCTTTTGTTCTGTTGTTACCAGTTATTGTCTCAAACTTAACCTTTTGTTCTGGTGTACCAGTTATTGTGTCAAACTTAACCTTTTGTTCTGGTGTACCAGTTATTGTGTCAAACTTAACCTTTTGTTCAGGTGTAACAGTTATTGTGTGAAACTTAACCTTTTGTTCTGGTGTACCAGTTATTGTGTCAGACTTTCACTTTTGTTCTGGTTTACCAGTTATTGTGTCAAACTTAACCTTTAGTTCTGGTGTACCAGTTATTGTCAGACTTAACCTTTTGTTCTGGTTTACCAGTTATTGTGTCAGACTTAACCTTTTGTTCTGTTATACCAATTATTATATCAGACTTAACCTTTTGTTCTGATTTACCAATTATTGTGTTAAACTTAATCTGTTGTTCTGGTTTACCAATTATTGTGTCAAACTTAACCTTTTCTTCTGATATACCAATTATTGTGTCAAATTTACTCTTTTTGCTGGCATATTAATTATTGTGCCAAACTTAACCTTTTGTTGGCACTACTTATTCACTTTTGTTCTTGGTGACATAAAACACTACTACATATATATGCAAATATTGTAGGTGTAATGGCTGAAGACCCAGTGAACAGTACTGTTTCTGTGCAAATCATGAGCCCTCTTCACTATCTGCAAATTTGAAAAGTACCATAAAAATGTTATTTGTAGCAAAACCATTGAAATTGATACTCACAAAATTAAATGAATTCACAGTACATTGTATGTTTGATCTTACAGTTTCCTGTACAGCTATTACACATTATCTGCATGTTTGCTATTACACAGTATCCTGTAGGTTTCCTATTACACAGTATCCTGTAGGTTTCTTACTACACATTATCCTTTACAGCTGCTATTACATATTATCTGCATGTTTGCTATTACACAGTATCCTATAAGTTTTCTATTACACAGTATCCTGCAATGTTTGTATCACACATTATCCTGTAAATCTGCTATTGCAAATTATTTTGTAGGTTTGATATTACACAAAATCCTATAGGTTTGTTGCTATATATTATCCCATAGGTTCAATATTACACAGTATCATGTAAGTTTGCTATTACAAATTATTTTGTAGGTTTGATATTACACAGAATCCAATAGGTTTGTTGCTACACATTATCCCATAGGTTCAGTATTACACAGTATCATGTAAGTTTGCTATTACACATTATTACATACTCATCGTTGTTTCTTCATTAACTTTACATTGTGAGAAGTGTGTGATAATTATTGAAGCAGGGAATCACTACTCCAACAGGGGTCACTAAGTGCTAATGCTGTAGGGGTCATTGTAATCACTAATACTGAATGTGTTTCTGTTAAAACTAATGCAATAGGGATCACTGTGATCAGTAATGTTGTTAGAATTGCTGCAGTCACTCATGTTGTATGGATCACTGATGTGTACAGTCACTACAGTTACTTTTGCTGTATGGATTACTGCAATTACTAATGATACATCAATCACTGTAATCACTAATAAAAGCTATAAGAATCACAATAATCATTAATGCTGTATGGATCACTGTAATCACTAATGAAAGCTGTAATTATCACTGTAATCACTAATGCTGTATGGATAACAGTAATCACTAATGAAGCTTTAATTATCACTGTAATCACTAATGCTGTATGAATAATAGTAATCACTAATGAAAGCTGTAATTATAACTGTAATCACTAATGTTGTATGGATAACAGTAATCACTAATGAAAGCTGTAATTGTCACTGTAATCACTAATGCTGTATGAATAACAGTAATCACTAATGAAAGCTGTAATTATCACTGTAGTCACTAATGCTGTATGAATAACAGTAATCACTAATGAAAGCTGTAATTGTCACTGTAATCACTAATGCTGTATGGATAACAGTAATCACTAGTGAAAGCTGTAATTGTCACTGTAATCACAAATGCTGTATGGATAACAGTAATCACTAATGAAAGCTGTAAGTATCACTGCAATCACTAATGCTATATGGATAACAGAAATCACTAATGCCATAAGGATCATCGTAATCAGTAATGCTGCATGGATCACAGTGATAACAACATATACTATTAATCAGAAACCTCCATTACTTAAGAATAGGGTACAGTGCTCAATTTTAGCATGTTTGGTAATGTGTAAACTCATTAATGCATACAATGTCAGTAGTTCTTTATTAAAGAATTAATATTAAATTCATATTTTTTGGCTTCAGTTGTTATGAATTTATTAAAGAAAGAATTTTTAAAATTGAAGCACAATATCTAGTTGAGGTGGTTATTTGGGTTGATGTATACACTGTAGTTGAAGGGGTTATTCGAGTTGATGTATACACTCTAGTTCAGGGGTTATTTGAGTTGATGTGTGCACTCTTTTGAAGGGGTTATTTGAGTTGATGTGTCCACTCTAGTTGAAGGGGTTATCTGAGTTGATGTATTCACTCTGGTTGAAGGGGTTATTTGCATTGATGTGTCCACTCTAGTTGAAGGGGTTATCTGAGTTGATGTATGCACTCTAGTTGAAGGTGTTATTTGAGTTGATGTATACACTCTTGTTGAAGGGGTTATTTGAGTTGATGTATACACTCTTGTTGAAGGGGCTATTTGAGTTGATGTATACACTCTAGTTGAAGGGGCTATTTGAGTTGCTATGTACACTGTAGTTGAAGGGGTTATTTGAGTTGATGTGTACACTGTAGTTGAAGGTGATATTTTGAGTTGATGTGTACACTTTAGTTGAAGGGGTTATTTGAGTTGGTGTGTACACTCTAGTTGAAGGGGCTATTTGAGTTGATGTGAACACTCTAGTTGAAATAGTTACTTGAGTTGAACTGTATTCTGGTTGATGAGTTTATTTGGGTTGAAGTACGTATTCTAGATGCAGGTGTTATTTGGGTTGAAGTACATACTCTATGTGCTTGTGTTAATTGGGTAGAAGTACATATTCTAGGTGCTGGTGTTATTTGGGTTGAGGTACATCTTCCAGGTGCTGTTGTTATTTGGGTTGAAGTACATGTTCTAGATGCTGGTGTTATCTGGGTTGAAGTACATATTCTAGATGCAGGTGTTATTTGGGTTGAAGTACATATTCTAGGTGGTGGTGTTATTTGGAATGGAAAATATATTCTAGGTGTTGGTGTTATTAGAGTTGATATGCATATTCTAGGTGAGGAGGCCGAAGTGTACCCTATAGTTGAAAGGGTTATATGATGTTATAACTCTGTGGTTTTAAACTGAGTAACAGAAGAAGCAAAACCAACTAGTTTTGTAAAATTTAAATAATTTAATTCTCAAAATTATAAAATGTAAATTTAAGAGAAACTTACAGTATTGTGATTTAAATCCAAAATAATCCTAAAATGTTCTATCATAAGTCCAAAAGAATACAGTAGTCCAAATGAATTCCAGGTCTTGAATGTGCTGATGTACCAGTTTCCTTAAATATGCTGAAGTATCAACAAGTTATTTGATTTGAAGTAAACTCTAGGTGAGGGGGATTATTTGGGCTGAAGTGCATACTCTAGTTGAGTGAGTTATTTGATTTGAAGTAAACTCTAGGTGAGGGGGATTATTTGGGCTGAAGTGCATACTCTAGTTGAGTGAGTTATTTGATTTGAAGTAAACTCTAGGTGAGGGGGATTATTTGGGCTGAAGTGCATACTCTAGTTGAGTGAGTTATTTGATTTGAAGTAAACTCTAGGTGAGGGGGATTATTTGGGCTGAAGTGCATACTCTAGTTGAGTGAGTTATTTGATTTGAAGTAAACTCTAGGTGAGGGGGATTATTTGGGCTGAAGTGCATACTCTAGTTGAGTGAGTTATTTGATTTGAAGTAAACTCTAGGTGAGGGGGATTATTTGGGCTGAAGTGCATACTCTAGTTGAGTGAGTTACTTTGTATTGAAGTGTATTCTGTAGTTGATGGGTTATTGGAATGGAAGTACACACTATAGTTGAGTGAGTTACTCTGTATTGAAGTGTATTCTGTAGTTGATGGGTTATTGGAATGGAAGTACACACTATAGTTGAGTGAGTTACTTTGTATTGAAGTGTATTCTGTAGTTGATGGGTTATTGGAATGGCAGTGTACACTATAGTTGAGTGAGTTACTTTGTATTGAAGTGTATTCTGTAGTTGATGGGTTATTGGAATGGAAGTACACACTACAGTTGATTGAGTTACTTTGTATTGAAGTGTATTCTGTAGTTGATGGGTTATTGGAATGGCAGTGTACACTATAGTTGAGTGAGTTACTTTGTATTGAAGTGTATTCTGTAGTTGATGGGTTATTGGAATGGAAGTACACACTATAGTTGAGTGAATTACTTTGTATTGAAGTGTATTCTGTAGTTGATGGGTTATTGGAATGGCAGTGCACACTATAGTTGAGTGAGTTACTTTGTATTGAAGTGTATTCTGTAGCTGATGGGTTATTGGAATGGCAGTGTACACTATAGTTGAGTGAGTTACTTTGTATTGAAGTGTATTCTGTAGCTGATGGGTTATTGGAATGGCAGTGTACACTATAGTTGAGTGAGTTACTTTGTATTGAAGTGTATTCTGTAGTTGATGGGTTATTGGAATGGCAGTGCACACTATAGTTGAGTGCGTTACTTTGTATTGAAGTGTATTCTGTAGTTGATGGGTTATTGGAATGGCAGTGTACACTATAGTTGAGTGAGTTACTTTGTATTGAAGTGTATTCTGTAGTTGATGGGTTATTGGAATGGCAGTGTACACTATAG
>JAECUM010014052.1:0-89721 GCA_016617855.1 Megalonaias nervosa | reverse complement strand
CAATATGTGTTGAACAATTCCGCGAATTTTGAAAACGTTTTAAATGTCCTTAGTGAATATTAGTACTAATTTTAGGCGAACTAAAGGTGTTTGCTAAGTTTATTGCTTTCTGTACATTTTGTATTTACGGAAGATATTGTGTGGTTTGTATTAGAATCTGGACATCATATTAGAGTCTTTTTGTATGGCATTATATACAAGAAACCTGCAGTGTGTATAGCGTCCGTCTGTTTGTCGTGGATTAGGCACTATTTTGAAAAAAAGTTTGGAGGAAGTAGAGTAGATACAGAAAATGTTTGGAAGTACTCAACAAAAACATGAAGCAAATAGGTACACAAAGAATCAAGAAACGATGATTCAACGTAGTTGAGAGTGACTGTAAGAAAACGTATTGTCTGTTACCAGTGAATTAGATACGTAATGACAGAAGCAGAAAAAAAACCCTCGAGACATCGGGATAATCTGCCCGTGACTTAGACATCCTCGATGTTCCCACTCCTCTTGCCTTTTCCTATGAAACAATGAGTATACTCACTGGATTCATTATAGTATATGTAGCCCTAATATGTTAAAGGACGATTTATTTATCAGGAGATCCTTGTTTCTTTGTGTATTTACTAATCGTTTCCTATCATAGCATTTGACCTCTTATTTCTTAGCCATTAGCAATGTTTCACGTGCTGCTATTGTCGTTTATTGATTGGCTGTTCACACGGATGATATTATAGATAGAAAGGAATTTAAAACATTAATAATGTATATTGTTTTATACGATTGTTTTCCGTTTATATTGTAGCGTGCATGCATGACATATTACTGGGTGGTATATATTGTAAAATATTTTAAAATAAAATAAAATATTTTAAATCCAACTACATTAAAAGGTTTTAGCAACTGCACAAATAATTAGGTGTAAGAACATGCAAGGTACTGGAGTGGACGTTTGAAACAAATTTGGTGGACATTGGAATTGCTGCAGCAATTAACTAGTGCATCCGCTTTTATTTTTAAACAAAGCCGTTGCACCAAAGTCAGTACTGATTTGGCAGGATGAGTCAACGATATTCTTCTAATAGTTCACTCTATTTTACTGTACTTCGTTATGGAAAATGAGTATTGGTGTCTTTCAAACTGATAAACAGTTAAATGATTTAGACTGTACATTGTTTATTTTATTTTGATGGGATAGCACAAGAGGTCAGAGGTGTATTGGTGTCTATATATTTCTTGTCTTTTCTGCAATGTTGGATCGGAAGTATTAACAGCGGTTGTAAAAGTGGAGATGAAATTTACTCAACCCTGGGGTTGTATGTTAAATGAACGAAATTACGAACTCTCTTAAGACATTTTTGCAAAACTGGTCATATGTTTATGATTTGGAGTATAACACGTTAGTAACATGAAGATTTACCTTGCATAAATTATGGCATTCATTGAAAAAACTGCACTTAAATATATTTAAAAGAGATAGTCATCTGCATAGTTTTGGGCAGTATTATAAATTTTATAGCTAGAATAAGATAAAATATACTTTATAAAATCTTTTTTAAGTCATAATATATACAGTCACCTTAAAGAATTCTAATGCTTGGAAGTTAGCTAAAACTATGAATACACGACAAAATAAAATAGTATATACACAATTAAAACAATGAAAGTGGTGGAGGTTTATTACATTCTATCTATAATTTGTTTTTTGTTTTTTTTCTTTATATTTTACACCATTGCTATCCGTCTCAACTTGTTTTAAACTTTGGGATTTAAACTGGTTCCTTCAATAATATGATGGGATCTACCATCATAGGAATATTCATATTTCAGGATTAAAACAATTTACATGTGTGTTTGAGGTCGTAGAATAATTTCTTGACATGGAACCGATGATCATTCACTAATTGGAGTTATGTAGGTTTCAGCTATTGTAAGAACATCGGTTTCCACATCATGACGCATTTTAATCGGACAGGCATGATCACTTATTGAGGTTATATAATGTTGATTCCTTCTAAGTACGTCTGTTGCCCCATTCTCACAAACTTCGTTAATGAGACATTGTTTTGCTCCTGTTTTCTTGTATGTGTCTCTTTTTGCGTAAATCATCTATCTCTGTTACTATTCAATGGTCATAAACTAAATAACAGAAAAAAGCAAAACTAACTTGTTTTGTAAAACGTAACAAATAATTTAATAATCAAAATAATCACTTAAAATGTGAGATGAACAACTTACTGTAGTATGAAGTGAATTCAAAATAATCCTGATAAAGTTCTATGAAAGTACAAACGAATGAAAAGTCCCGTATAAATTTCAAAACCGGAAATGTATTGGTAGGTCAAGAATCGAGACGTTGTCAAGAAGTTGTTGTCCAGAACCCCTTTGAATAATTCACAACAGTTCCAGAATAATATTATAGTCCAAATAACGAGTAATTTCTATGCTGAACAATCCAAAAAAAATGTCTTTCCTCTCGAATAATATCTAAGTACAACAGGAACACAAGTAATAAGAATGACCTAAAAATAGGATTGAATCTGATTGATCAGTTCTCCCCGTATGTACACATTCAATTACGACAACAATTCACAACATAACTCCACGCGACAGCTCATACTACTCAATTTATTTCGAAATTTCCTATTCATGTGACCTTGGGCTCAACCAACGAGAAAGTACTTAATTCTTCTAGAACCGTCGAAACCCCATCAGCCACTGAGAAATTAACCCAAGACTATTGTTAGTACTTGTCAACACATACGCAATTATCTATGTATAGATCCTATGTAATTATACGCTTTAATATTTCTAAAGAAGACCTTATTCACGTAGGCAAAATGTAACTAAAGATATGAGGAAATTACTACAATTTATAGCAATGAATAAAAATCAAACAAATAGACAAATTCATGTACCAGAAGTTACAAAAATATAGATATACATAAATCTATTTATCTGTCTGTATGTCTAGATTCCCATTTTGTTGTTGGCGTCTCTATTCAGCTATCGGTCTTTCTGCTTTAAACGATTTTCCAATATATGATATATAAACATATACATTACGTAAGAAATCATAATTTAAAATCAGAAACCTACTTACAATATAGATCTGGTGCATGCGGTCCACTTCTAATATAAAAGTTGTTCTCGGAGCATACACTAGATGAAAAAATAATAAATTTAACTACCATATTTAATCTTTCAAATGTCAAATTAGATTGTCTTGCTTTGATGCTTTTCCTGGAATTTTGATACTCCACGTTTAAATTTCACTGGTAGATTAACTCCTTATATTTACCATCAAGAGGGCGTCTTACATTTAACGGTTAATGAAGGATGGGCCTATTGATTTTATTCATCTGATGTTTATTTAGAAATAAGATACAATAACATTTCCCTTGAAAAATTGATTAAATTCTTTTATTACCAGGACAATAAGTTTGTCTCAATAATTTAAAAATATCAGTGCATTTGCTGCGAGATGTCTACAGAACCTTTAAGCGAGAAACATACTGAAATGGTCTCCTTTGAAAACCATAATCTAGTGTGTGATAAATCCTCATCTTGCATGTTAGGACTCTAATAAATAGAGTCAAATGGTACTACAAGTGATGTACTATTTGATGATTATTTATCTATGAAGTGTGACATCGTTTCCTATCTGATGAATTGATATGTAATAAATACTGCTTTTAGCAGTAACTTAGATGCATAAAATAGAATGTTGAATTCTAAACTAATGTAATTCATCAGTCTAACTTTAATTAGTATTTATTTATAAACGATTCATCATGATCTTTAGCCATAAGTACACGATCACAAAATTGGTTGTATTTGTTTTGAGAAAAGAAACAACATCAAGGGAAGAAGTAACAAAACAAAAGGAACCCCTTACATTTTTTACCTTTTGTGTCAATCTTTCTGCATCCATGACAGATTGTTAAAGGTTTTACGAAACTTAGTATTTTTACTGAATGTGTTACGTATATTTAATTTAATTATTTGTTTGTTAGCTTAATTATTTTATTTCATTACACAGAGCAGAGACTAGTAACAGAAAATTGGGGACTGGTCCGGGATACGAGTTTTGCTAAAATATTTCAGAAAACTTTGTTTGTGGAATTTAAATTCCCCTGGTTTCGGAATTTTTAAAATCAAAAGTATTATTTCACATTTAGGAAATCTTTAGTGAAATCAACAAGCTTTATACAATGTCATCTAAAGTGGAGATCTTTATTTCAAATCCTACCCAGGAACAGTTAGATTCCTTGAAAAAAGATGATGTGATTCAGCTTGCTAGAAAATATGATATTTCCGAGGCAAAAGCTTCTTTAACGAAGCAAGAAATAAAAAATAGTTTGGTCCAGTATACGTGGAAAAGAATGTTTTGGATAAAAGTGCATTGGTTTTGATTAGTATGTCTGTATCAGACTCTAACATAAACGTGAAGGGATTCAAATGAAAATACAAGATTAAATTAGAGTTTAGAAAGATTGAACTTCAGAAAGATAAAGAGGAAAAACAAATGCAAATGCAAGTGGATGAAGAGAAAAGCGAGAGGAGAATGCAATTGGAGAAAGAGGAGAAGCAAAATCAATTAGATAAAGAGGAATGAGATAGAAAAAATGCTATTGGAGAAATAGGTGTGTGTGTGTCTGTATGTGTGTGTGTGTGTGTGTGTGTGAGAGAGAGAGAGAGAGAGAGAGAGAGAGAGAGAGAGAGAGAGAGAGAGAGAAATGCAAAAAGAAAAGGAAGACAGAGAAATGCAGATAAAAAGAGAAAATGAAGAAAGTTAATATCAATTTAGATTAAAAGAATTAGAGCTGGCAAGTGAAAAGTACATCCACACTATACATACAAATTCAAGTTTTGATGGTGCTAAGAATATTAGGTTAGTACCCCTTTTAGAGTAAAAGAAAGAGATAAATATTTTCCTCATTTTGAAAAACACTGCTGAAAATTCGAAATGGCCAGGAGAGCATTGGACTCTATTATTACAGAGTGCACTTTTGGCAAAGCCCGATACATTTAAGCTTCCCTGGCAGTACAGCAAAGTGCTGACTATGATCTGGTTATGGAATGCATCTTAAAGGGTTATGAGTTAGTCACAGAGGCTTATCGGCAAAAATTCAGGAACTATAAAAAGGAAGATGGACAAAACTCATGTCGAAGTTGCAAGAGAAAAAGAGCAGTTATTTGATATGTGGTGCTTAGCCAAGAAAGTTGATCAAGATTTCAAAAATCTCAGACAACTCGTATTACTTGAAGAGTTCAAGAATTGCGTCCATATTGACATTAAGACTTATTTTGATAAGCACAAGGTGGAAACTTTAGTAACTGCTGCTGTTACTGCTAACGAGTGTTCATTACCTCATAAAGTTTCTTTGCAAATTAGTCTTCAACTCAGCAGTCGTCTGGTAAAACATATTCCACCTTAATATGAGAACTTCCAAATTTCAATCTGGTACTACTTTTAGAAATCAAGTTTCTGATAAGATTGATCAGAATTCCTGATCTCTTCCTACGTGTACCTATTGCTAGAAGAAAGGACACGTTATTTCCGATTGATACAATTGATAAATAAGCAACAGAAGCAAGACAGACCAGTTTCAAATGCTCTTATTACTAAAAGGTCAAGGTCACGGTCATGTATTGAAAGCAATACATTTGTTGGGTCTAATATATCCCAGTCTGATTTTATTATGGAAAATTATGAACCATTCATGTCGAAGAGTTCTATATCACTCACTGGTGATTCGGCCAGTCCTATCGCTATTAAGATTTTAAGGGACACAAGAGCTTCTCAGAGTCTTTTATCAGGTACTTTGCCTTATTCTGAGAAGTCTTCTTCTAATAATAGCGTTCTTATTCAGGGAGTAGAGTGCAGCTTTGTTAATGTTTCTCTACATTGTGTACATTTGTCATCAGACTGAGTCTCAGGACCCGTGACAGTCTGAACAGTGTTTCTTTACCCATTGATGGCGTTCATTTATTACTAGGCAATGACCTAGCCGGAGATAAGGTTGTGATTAATCCATTTGTAACTGATAATCCTTGTTTGGATCAGAAAGTCGGTCTTAATGAAAAAGAATTCTCTGATTTATACCCAGCTTGTGCAGTTACAAGAGCTATGGCAAAGAAAGTTCTTGAGAATGATGTTGATCAAGAAAGTATTCATTTAGCTGACACATGTTTTGGTCATGCTTTTGATGAGGTCACTGTCATTCCTTGTTTGGATCAATCAAAAGGTATTGATCACAGTGATTGATTTTAATCAGGGTGACAAACGACAATCACTTGTCGTCCAACGGGAATAATATCATGAGATCTCTTGTTTGTTTCAAAAGGACATTAGTGAAACTGAAGCCGTAGAAGAACCTGTTTGTTATTTCGTTATAAATGGGATTCTTATGAGAAAATGGAGACCATACGAGGTACCTGCAGGTGACGAATGGTCAGTGAACTATCAAATTGTAGTTCCAAAGTCATATAGACAAGAAATTCTTAGTCTGGCCCATGAAACTCCTTTGGCTGGTCATTTAGGGTTTAATAAGATTTATCACAAGATCTTGAATCAGTTCTATTGGCCAAAAATTAAAAGTGATGTTTGTAAATATTGCAGATCTTGTCACACTTGTGAAATGGTAGGAAAATCCAATCAGAAGATACCTAAGGCTCATTTTCAACCTATTCCTGCATTTGATGAACCATTTACCACAATAATGGTAGACTGTGTCGGTCCCTTACATAAGACCAAGTCCGGTAACCAATACTTGTTGGCCATAATGCGTGCGTCAAAATGATTCCCAGAGGCAATTTCTTTGAGGAATATTAAAACTCAAACAATAGTAAAAGCTTTGATAAAGATTTTTTACTCACTTTGGCCTTCCAAAATATGTCAAATCTGATCAAGGGTCAAATTCTTGTCTGGAATTTTCCAGCCAATTATGCTTGAATTTGACACCCAGCAATTTAAGTCAAACGTGAAATTATGGTTTGACAGAACTATAATGAAGAGAACTTTTGTGTCTGGTGATAGAGAAATGTCTCTCTTGCTCATTCTTCAAAATTTTCTTCAGATTAGGTATTACGGCCCTTACAAAGTTAAGGAGAATATGAATGAGTTAAGCTACAATAATAGTACTCCTGAGATGTAAATGATTTAAAGGAGTACCAGTATATTGAGAAAGATAGCCAGGTTAATCATGCAAGCAGTTTAGTATCTATCCCACTCAGTGAGGATTTAAGCGAAGGAAAGCAATCGGACTCTACTTATTTTAGAGTAACAAATCTTCGGAATTCAGAAATTAGGAATAATCTGGACCAGAAACTTTCCCATTTGCGACAACAATAAAATAATGAGCTAAAACAGTCATTCGTGAATATGAGCACTTATTTCCAGATGTTCCTACAAGAAAAAGCACAATTTATCATGATGTTGAAATAGTAAATTCCACACCCGTCAAACAACAGCCGTCCAAGATGAACCCTCTCAAACAGTAATGCTTAAAATACGAAATTCAGTATTTGCTGGGGTTTTCATAGAGCCGAGTAAAAGTGACTAGAATTCACCATGTATATTTGTTCCGAAACCAGATAATACTTTCCGCACGTGCACTGATTATGGAAAGGTGAACAGTGTGAGTAAGACAGATTCATTTCCATTACGAAGAATCGATTATTGCAGTACTGAAATTGGAAATGCAAAGTATGTCACAAAATTTGACCCTCTGAAAGGATTTTGGCAGATTCCACTGACAGAAAGGGCAAAGGAAATTTCGGCATTCATGACTCCAGATGGACTTTGTCTATATAAAGTGATGCCGTTTGGGACGAAAGGTTCGCCAAGTCCTTTTCAGTGTTTAATGAACATGATTACATCTGGTCTAGATAATTGGGATGCTTACATCGATGATGTCATCATTTACAATGACACCTGGAAAGATCATTTAGCAACAGTTCGAAAATTCTTTGACAGACTCACTGATGCAAGTTTGACAATTAATTTAGCCAAAAGTGAGTTTTGCTGTGCTTGTGTAGCAATTCTAGGATATATCCTGGGACATGGACAAGTTAAACCTATAGATGCTAAGGTCAACTGACACAATTTTTTTTTAGTTTGGCTGGATACTATCGGAAATTTTGATCCAAGTTTTCCATAATTGTTGAATCCCAAGTTTCACTGGTCTGAAAAATGTCAGGAGGCTTTTGATAATATAAAGGCCATACTTAAGAGTGCACCAGTTCTTACAGCTATCAATTTCAGTGGATCATTTAAACTGTCTCTTGATGGAAGTGATGTTGGGGTTGGATCAGTTTTGACTGAAGATGATAAAATGGTGTTGTTCATCCAGTGTGCTATTATTCTAAGAAATTAAATAAGCATCAGAGAAATTATTCCACAAACGAGAAGGAATGTTTGGGTTTGATATTGGCATTATAACACTTTGAAGTTTACATTAGTTCAGCTCATTCTCCTATTAATGTGTTTAGTGATCACAACACCCTTACTTTCATTGGCAAGATGAAAATTAAAAACCAGAGATTATTAAGGTGGAGTTTGTTGTTGCAGGAATATAATATTGGCATCAGGCACATCAAGGGAAAAGAAAATTTAATAGCAGATGCGCTTTGACATGTTTATAAATATATTGTTTCAAGTATACTTTGTGTCATTCGTAAGATATCATCTTATTGTTTTTAACTATATGTATATTTAGCCTATAGTAAAAAGAAAGCTTTATTGCGTAGATCTTTCTTTTTCTTTATGAGGGCAAGTGTAATGCATATTTAATTCAATTGTTTGTTTGTTAGTTTAAGTTGTCTAATTTCATTACATGCTAAGATTGTATGTTGGACTTGACCTTGTGCAAAATTGACTTCATTTCTGCTTGACCTGATTGACTTCTTTATTTTATTTATGTAAACAGCTAATAATAGCTTTATTATTATCTGTGTATGAGCTTATTATCAGGATTATTATTCAGGTAAACAAGAAGGAATAAATATGTTGATTTGGGTCAGGGTTTTGGAGATGCTTAAGTGAATTTTATAAGTTATTGTGTTGTAAATAAGCAAGGCTCATTAGATCATTCTACAAGGTTATTTTGCATTAGATACTGGACGTTGTTAGAAAACGCTATTTTTGACCTTAGGGCAAGCAGATAACTAAATAATCTTTTGACTGTGAGGATTTGACCAGTCGTGCTTTAACATCTAGCACTTTATGTTGTATTATATTGTGACAAGTTTGGACTGAATTTTATTTTCTTCAAGTTGTTGAATTCAAGTGATTATTTTCTCTGGAAATACAAAAGTCCTCTGATAAATTTCTTCGATAAAGACATCCACTGGAATTTCGACTGAATTCAAACCTGGAATAATATTTCTGTGACTCAACAAGAGACCGTTGACACATCAGTACTACATAGGCTATAACAGACATGTCATCGCCTTCAAGTTTGGATCTCTTCGGGACTTGATCTGAGTTTTATTCAGGACTTTTATTATTCGGACTTGTATCTATAATTCTTGGATTATTTTGGGATTTAATTTGCAGTACCGTAAGTTCTTTTTTTTCAAATTTTCACTTTGTATGTTAGGGCAATACATTATTTGTTAAATTTTACAAAGCTTGTTGATCACTCTTTTCTTCTGTTTCATATTTTCAGAGCATGTACTCGTTACAAATGTAAATCAGTTACCTTTTTTGTGCCACTGGTGCCACTGTTACGTGTCTGAGCACCTATCTGATTTTTCCATTTCCACAGGCACAATTTGGAACTCAGCCATCCTATTTGTTTTATATTCGATAGGCATCTAGTACAGCTGGGCATTTGGGATGAGACTACTTTGGGCGGCAGGAAGAATTTCCGAGAAAACACGTATTCGGTTATGTAAACGTAGCCAAATTAGTTTGTTTGCGCCACATGCGGCCACCGGTTATTATCGATATAGCTCAGACAGAAATTAGACTGGTGTACATATGATGGTCTCTGTAATAATAATTCCTGCAACACCAAGGCCATATATACATTCGCCATGTTCACCTACAACTACAATGATTACGCCTGTGCCTGTTGTATGCACTGATATTTCTCATTTTTCTCCATGAACCGTTACACGGACAAGTGAGTCCTTATCGAATAGCTTTTGAAATGTTCCTCCTCTCAGTTGTGTCAATATCGGTGGTTCCATGTAATTAACGGGAAAATTTTTGATGAATTCCATACTATGATCGTGGATAAAAGCACTAGGCATTTTCACTTCTGATGGTATAATCTGCTACTGGCCAGTTTCTCGTCCATGCGCGATTATTCCTAGCTGGTCGAGAGTTGATATTGGTACATCATGGTTCCAATAGTTAATTTAGATTGGGCTAGGACATATTTAAGGTTATATTCATCGTCAAGCGTATATATTCATCGTCAATCGGTACAAAATCATCATGGATAATGGCAAGCGCTCCAGCAGATCCAGGACATCGTCTTCCCCAACTCCATCATCGCACAGAACAAATTCTGCAAGCGTCTCTTCAGTCATGCATACTGTTATTGGTATTCAATACAAAATCTAAAAGACAGTTAACGTTGCTGGAGTGTCAATATCTACCCCATATAAATTAAATCTTTCAAACTTGTCAATCAGTAGCAAAACTGCCGTTGAGAAAAATTATAACTAACATGTCATTGAGTTGGGATCTGATATAAATATAAAATCCATAAATTCCAAGCCTTTGGCTGGGTCATCAAAGCAAAATAGAACATTAAGACACCCACAAGATACAGACATATCCAGATATATCAACAACAAGTACCAAGTCTTCGTCAAGATAAGTTCATTGATCTTTACATGCGCTACTGTATATACTCCATATTTTATTTCTCTTGCCATCAGCATATATTTCTAATAATAACGTGTTGCCCGCCACGACCTTGATATTACATAATTGCTCGTTGATTTGCACACCAAGACATTGTTTCGTAGCATCTAGGAATTTTTTATATATTCAACCGACAAGCTGAGGTACAGGATTTACTCGTTCTCGTTGATTTCAGCCAGTTTGCTCGTGATGGCGCCTGGCCACTTCAAAACGAAGTCGTTGATGTCCACGTTGGAGGTTTAAACGTCAACAACAACCAGGCTAGAAAACTCAGTCAAACCAGCAGTAACTAGGCTGATAAATTCAGCCAAACCGTTTTGGTGGATAGCCGGGTCAGATCTACATCAGTGCCATATCAGGTAGCTCTGTTAACATTCCTTAAATGTGAACAACAACTTCGTATATGTTTTAATTTTATCTTCTAAGTTACACTGCAACAATAACAATCGCTTGTGATGACGGTAACCAAAGTCTGCTTCCCTCAAGTGCATGCAGTGCTTTAGCAATAAGATGTCTACAAAATAGGCCGTCTGTTTGGGTAGTAACTGAAGCGCTGACTTAAACAGCACCAAAGGACTGTTGTCGACTGGCAAATCCACCATATACAAGAAATAAAAAAAAATCATTTGTGGGTGAAAGCAAGTCTGAGTCAAGATACAAAAGACAAAATGTGTTCGAATTTCCTTTTGTCGAATCCAGGTTAGTGATGCGGGCAATGTTCGACGAAAGAATACACAATGGAAATACTTAAATTACTTTTCCGGTAAATTAGTTAATATCTGTCATGGTTGTCAACAGCGAGGCCACAATGTAACAACTGAAAACCTTTGTGAATTGACCAGGGAAGTCAAAGGCCTTTGCTTGAGATTATTTTGTAGTTGTCCCTGGTAATTGAAAACTTTACCGTTTTCATTCGTCTACTAGACGTTATGCGGCCTCGAGAATAATCGTACATTTTTTTCCAAACGACCGACCCTTTCAGAGCCATCCGTGATGCAGTTTCGATGACCCCTAACTCAGCTGCTTTCTGAACCACGGAAACTGCAGCAGCAAACAGTGCTGAAATTTCCGCGGCAAATAGAAATACATTCCACTGCTCATTTGCTTGCTTTGATAACTTCAATGTCACCAAGGTGTTCGTGCATTTAGCTTCCTTCAACTTGAAAGGTTCTGCTTAATTAAACAACGAGTGGAAATGTCCAACTGACTTTGACGAATAAAGTTTCAATGTGAGCCTGCAATCGTCTCTTACTGTGCTCAATATTTTATCAAGCTGGTTTTCACTAAGATCAACTTCAATTCCTTTGATGAGACATTTTTATTCACGCTTTTCTTTTTCGGAGTTTGTGAATAAGACTGCGTTTTCTACTAGCGTATCAATGATCCTCACCCGGGCATATCTGCCCTCCAACTACAGAAATTCATTATAGAGAATCACCGCGTTACAACTGTAATTAACACCAGGCCATTTGCACCTGCATGAAAGTACACATCGACTACACACTGCTTGAATACCTCAAGGTGTTCCAGTGAAAGATAATTAATCGGGTACAATGAAGAGAATTCAAGCGATGAAATCAGCAGACCCATGCTAATGTTTTGCCTCCGGTCTATGTAAGACCGCAGCCTGTGATATGCACGTACGACTTTATTGTTTTCGAAAGTGAGCAAAACGTCTTCAGAGCGTTAATGAAGGTCGTTTAAGAGTAGCAAAACTTCTGAAATCCAAAATTGTCAAATATCATCATACTAAGCTCTTGCGGGTAAGAAAGTAGATTCATATTTAGAAACGCCATGAACATGGGTTTTGGTGCTCTGAAATGTTGTGTACTTATTAGCCATGCAAATTGTCCATGAACGACACTTGGGCTTCACAGCAAGTCTAAAAGTATTGACGCTAATCCGCGTTGCATCAACGACGACAAACGTGATTCTGTGGTCAGTGATGGAGTTAGTGCAGACATCTACAATGTTAATGTCTTGAGCTCAGTTACAATCAATGACTTGGTCCCTTTGCCTAATTGAATCGCTTGCGTTGAGATCAGCATGACTCATTGTTTAGCCCTTAAAATAACCTTGCGGACATCTCTGCAATCCTCTAACATATGATTTAGACTCAAAGCGCACCAAAACAGCAAAAAGTCTCACTGAAATTGTCAACGATGTTGTGCAAATTCTGGGTTTAAATTGGGACTTAGCAACGTTAAATCTTCTATAGTATTTCCGGGAACCGGATCATCCGCACAGTTCACAGTCGGTTGTGTTATAAATTGTGCATAATCAACATGTTTGTTAGAATCCTTGTGAAACATCACAGCACGGGATCATGCGTACAATTCACAGTCGGTTGTGTTATAAATTATACATAATTAGCATGCTTGTTGGAGTTCTTGTATTTACTGAGGCAGCTAGTTGTCTTGTCAGTATCGCAGTTGTTGAGGGTTACTTCGATTTCCTTTCTATCACACACCCACGTACGACTGTCACTTTAATAAATATCAGGTCAATCTCTAATGTACACTTTTATCGTTAAGGTTTCTCCATCGAGTTCGGTCCAGCTAGTTTCCATCTGGTCAACCGGGCTTGGGGGGGTGGGGTGGGGTGGGGGGTGGGGTGATGAAGTTGAATCAACGGAAGATTTCGACGTGGAAAATACATGGACGTGGGAGCAACTGGTCAGTATGAAGTGCATTCGGGGAGAATTTGAAGAACAAGAAGCAGTGTGAACCCATAATTGGCCTCACAGTATCCAGACTCTCCACTGCTGAGCGTAAGATTAGCTTGTCTCCTAGAATCTCATTATTATTATTCAGATAAACCAAGTACAATTCCCAGCGACGACTGTGCGCTGTCAATCGCGTACGGTGCAGGTTTCATGGACAGAGCAATGTGTAGGATCCTGTACGAGTACGACAATTATGGAATCGTGACCAACAAAATCTTACGTCACCTCTTCATTGATTGAGTCAATGTCGTACGCGACCGTGGAAAGGTCAGCAACGTCCCAGGTTGCACCATTGTCAGAAAAAGAACCTGAGTGAGTTATTATTGTCAAGTGCTCCGAGCGACCGCGATCGGATATTAGGCTAACTGTGATATTCTCGCAAATGACGCCAGAGGAATCTCGGGTGTGCTGGATAGCTCCGCGGTTATTACTGCTTCTGAGACATCCCTGACTACGTCAAAACACAGTTGATCATCCGGGATGGTGCAGGCGCGTACAACTGATATTGTTTTAACCGTCGCATTAGATTCATCAACAGTTGGGGTTTTCTGGATCCAGCTGTGTCAATGATCAACACGCAAACCTAGTTTGGAAACAGTTCACCATGTTTGGGCGCCCGGCTCATCACCGATATAAAGAGGTCAGTGGTGGTGAAATCTTTGCTCTTTCATCATGCTATGTTA
The DNA here is from genome assembly GCA_016617855.1 of Megalonaias nervosa. Classification (NCBI taxonomy): domain Eukaryota; kingdom Metazoa; phylum Mollusca; class Bivalvia; order Unionida; family Unionidae; genus Megalonaias; species Megalonaias nervosa. Next base: position 75,437 of record JAECUM010014052.1, on the reverse strand, counting down.
AACGTCACATAATGTTGTGTGCTATGGGTTTGAAGTAGTGAGTTGCGCTTGACTTGGATTAAAGTGAAGGAGAGTTACGCGGTTCGTCCGACTCACTCCCTCGTCCTGTACTATCTGGATCCAGTAGCAAGACATGGTCAAAAAGTCTGGAGATTAGTCTGGATGCATTGGATGACCTTGGCGTCACAACGCGTTGCTTGGTTCATTGTTTTGCCCGTTGAACCAGCTTGTGATTTCCTCTGTGCACTCCACCGGGTCAAGTCTTCACATGCTTAGGTAGACAAGACCTAATTAGCCGAGGGTTTAAGACGCGACGGCTACCCTCACTAGTTTAACCCGAGAGTCGAAACGGTTTGCCGGGGTGTGGCCGTTGTCGCATGCTAACAGATTCTTGCAGCCACTTGATAGCTGAGTGTCAAGTGGGGACCAAAGATGGAAATACTGTCCTGATAAGGTCACGACATGTCATCCTACCAGAAGTGCTACCCTTCCCTGACGCCCCATGAATACCTACCTACCTACCTACCTACTTACCTACCTACCTACCTACCTACCTACCTACCTACCTACATACATACATACATACATACATACATACATACATACATACATACATACATACATGCATGCATACATACACACATACATACATACATACATACATACATACATGCGTAAAATCTCAATAAATTGTTTTTGTAATACTTGATAGGGCAGTAGCATTATCAGGGATCAATAACCAGTGATACTACTTCTGCATTATTTCCGCTGCAAGGATAAATACTGTTGAAGGGCTCTGTAAATGCAGCAGAAGTTCTTGACTACAAGAGTGAATCAATGAAATTAAAGGTTGAAACGCGTTACAAAGACCTATAGGACATAAAAAATACATAGATAAAGTAAAACTACAGCGGACAAATAAACTAAGTTATGATTTATATTTGGGAACTTTCGCAAAACTGGGTTCATATTTATGCTTTGGAATTTGAGAGGTTGTGTGACTTGAACTTTTGACTGTACATCAATTATGGATACAAAGTCAATACAAATATTTTCCAGTATCAGCAACAAGGTGATATAAACTAGTTGAAACATAATAAATTTAAAGGTTTAATTCCTGTAGCTATCTAAACATTTAATTTACCGAAAGAAGGAAAAGTATAGATTAATCAACTTGTAAATGCAGAAATCATGTGTAGTAATGAGACATTAATCCTTACGTTTTCCACAGATTAAATATTGTACACTAGATCCGAAAACAGTGTTTTTAAATCGTTCAATAAAAATAAAAAAATGAAATAAAACGAAATATAAATAAATCAATGTCATGTTGGGTCGTTCTAGAATCATATTCATGAGCATGCATAGGTATTTTGATAATTAAATTGCGTACTAACGTTCCATTCAAAACACCACACAAGTCTTTATCATGATAGGTTCTGACTGGAAGTCTCAGTGTATGATTTCTTTACTATAGCCTTTTACAATATTTTGTCTCAGTTTGTTTCTGAGAAATATTCTGTATAAATATAAACCACTAGTGTGTACAATGCGATAACAGAATATGCGTTAAGGTTTCTATTTCTCTTTTGGTATACTTGCTTTTTTTTAAAAAGTCATTACCGATATTGGACATTTTGTATTATCCAGAAGTATCAAAAATGGCTATCGCATCCTATGTCTTCGGACATTTTGCTATTAGATTTTGTTATCTCAGAATTATATATTTTATCATTCGTGCTTAGGAAAAGTGATTTTCTCTTGATATTACATCAATGGGTATCGATTACAAAAGATCAAACAATGAGGAATAAAACAGAATCAATGAGTGTTCATATCCAGCATTGTTTTAATCGGAGATCGGAACGAGGGAATAAAAGATTCCTTTTATTGCACTGTGAAAAAGGACATTAATAATTATATCAAGGACAGAAATTATATCACACTTGCAAAGACTATATATATATATATATATATATATATATATATATATATATATATATATATATATATATATATATATATATATATATATATATATATATATATATATATATATATGCTATAGTTTTAATAGAAAATATTATTTTAATTAATTTCTATATGTTGGAAAGATTTAGTACAAATGTCAGCCCCCAGCCCTCTTCCTCCCCTGAAGTTAGTGTGGGTATTCCTCCTTATTTATCAACTTTGTCATATTGAAGGATGTAAGGGTACAAATTTATGTCGATCTATGAAGAACACATTAATTTGGGCAGGTGAACGATTAATTATATTTATGGGGACCGTGGCGTGTTAAATCGCCATAATGCACTGATTTTTAATGTCGGTGTCATGTGAGAGAAGTGATTCTTAATTAAGCATTCGTTTATTTAACCGTCAGACAGACTGGAAGGATAGGGTTAACTTCGATCTTGTATCAAAAATGTCAGATTTTGAAATAGTCCAGGATCTGTTATTTGGAAATTTAGAGGTCACGCAGACTACACTTTTGGCGCCTAGTTATAAAAGGCGGGAGATATATTTAATCCGGATTGGTTACGCTAAATAAGGGGCGTGGTTCCCACATGGAATTTCTAGGTTTCAATATGTCCCATCGCAAAATTTAGTCAGTCTACGTTTGTCTGCAAGAGAAAAGAAAGGAAGGAGACTCTGAGGTTGAATTTAGTAGAAATTCTCTCGTAAAATAATTATCCAAAGGGCCGGATGTCTGGAAAGACGACGGACACAATTCTGGGGTAGAAGCCAGCAAAGCTTGAAAGGACAAGGTATTTGCGCCAATCTTATGAAATTCGTTGATATCAATATAACGATTTGCTTGGTTTATATGCTTATATTTGCATGAATTTTTTGTTTAAATTCGTAGATCAGTTCTCTTGATATGAATACAACTGTGTGAGTTCATCTATCTGAATCCGTACAATGATCTTCTTTATATAAGTTTGACGAATTGTTTGAATGTGTCGTCTTCATTGTTATAGGAAAATAGGAATTCTAAGAATTTCATGCCTTACATTAGTTGATATGAGTTACGAGAATCCGTGTGAATTTACCGACCTTAGATAATTTCACGTATGATAAAGACTTGTGTGCGTATTGACTGAAATTAACGTTGTTAAGCCATGAAGTGAGATTTGATGTATGCTAAAGACTTGAATGTGTGTATTGACTGAAATTAACGTAGTTAAGCCATGTAATGAATTGCATTCATTCACTTGTGTAATTGAGACGAGAACGGACCCTTTATGTCTCGTATAATGATAATGTGAGGCAGGTTGAAAGCCGTTAGGAAGTACATTAATCTTATGGAACTAGGTTTGTTTATGGTCTGCCATGTTTGGCTTGACCAGTTAGCTTTTGGTATCTGTTTGAATTCCGATAGAACGATATCTGACATAACGAGAGGGGAGTAATAATATATTCCCAGTAGGATATCTGACAGGAACGTTTTAGGTTGCCTCTCTGTTGCTTTTGAAAGGGGAAAATACGGGACGTATCCACGTACCTACCTATCCAAGTATCTACGTATCTACGTACTTACATATCCACCTACCCATACAAAGTTCGAGCGCCGAATGAGAAGAGACAATAGAGAGTTTGGAGAAGAGAAAAGACAAGCGAAAAGGACCAAAAAGGACAACCAAAGTGAAGTTGGAATGAACCGGAAATAAGCAGGTTATGAAGTTGTACAAGGCAATGACTTCAATTGTTCACTCGGTTCTATGATGAACCACTTCTATCATTAAAAAAAGATCGGCTATTTATATAAGCATATTTGTGTTTGAAATTCGGTGAATGATTTATTTCAAAAGAAGTGTATCTTCCTAATGTAATGTATTATCACAGCTGTTACGCAATTGATTCAATTGTTGTTTTATCATGTACGGGGGCTCGTGCCATTCTGTTTTATATATCTGCTCAGATCTCTGTCTATTCCACCTATAAGTTTCACACTTTATATTAATATTTACTTGATCCGGGCAATAACACCGAAGGCGATCACCCTCTAGACAACGATAACCCAATAAAGCGGACACCTTGTTGGAAGGTACAATCCGTTAATCAATTCCACACAACCCACCCCAACAAAGTGGGGGCACCCGATACAAAGGGAAACCTATTTTCAAGAGTACTTTACCAAACCCGATACAATTTATTTCATGTTGAATGCACTCAGAGGTGATTGTTATATACAAATGGCAGCGCTTTCACTGTAAAAGACGATTTCCTTTCTTTTATTGGTGTGGTCCCTCTCAGAGTTTTCATCATCTGAGGGACACCCTAGGCTTAAAAAGACGATTTCCTTTCAATGTTTAAACATTCTTCATTGAAAGCAACAGGTATGTTTGAAACTCAAGAGTCACGTTTATTTATATAAACAATAATGATCAAAATAAGACTCATGAAAAGAAACAAACTAAAAGTTTAAATAATATAGAAAATTTCTGCAGAGCTACACTTGTAGCCGATACACTTGACAGGAATGTGCATAGTTATATTCAATCTTCTGTAAACAGCGTCTTGTGGTCGGTCTTAAGTCCACTAGAAATGCATTTATGTGTATTGATATGTTGTATACATAGTACATACACTGGCATTACGTTGTATCTTTAATATACTACTGGTTGTATTAATATTTCATTAAAGCCGCTTTTAATTTAAATGATCATTATACATCACGTGAAATGTGTTGCGTACCATAAACACGCATGTGAGTAAAACAGACACACACAGCTACAGTGTAAACAATTTGAATTCCTCTGGTTTACTTGCGTTAACTAGAGCAATGTTTGTGACAAGGAAACAAACAAAACGCATACTATCTATAGCAGCTCCAAGTTTGTTTTGTTCTTGTCACTTTTGTGTAATTGTCCTATGTATATCTATATTATTGAAAGTCGTTAGATACCGTAAGCGCCCGGGCTGCTTTTCTTCCAGTGTTGCACTGTAATTACTCAGGTTATGTTTAATACGCCTGCACACTCGCCAACACTAAATCCTGAAATTTATCTGTATCTATCCCCACATATACACTCATCCATCTATTCTTCTCTATATATATATATATGAAACTTGATTGATTCGCCATTTTAGGACTCTTAGATCAGGCAGTTTTAACTCAGGAATATACAAACCCATTTCCATCTTCATATTTATGTTTGTTTAGAAGGGTTTATCTTCATATTTTCATCGAGGTTTATGCAAGTCTACGCGTTTGCAGTTTAGATCTTTATGTTTGATTGTCACCATATACCTATTAATGCTCTTAGTTACCTAATCCCATAATTCTTGATTTTGATACCATACTTATTCGTGCAGCAGTGAATTATCGTGGATGTGGAGATATACTATTGATGATTTGAATACGTTTGCATTTTTCCATGTCTTGTGCCAGTGTTTAACTGCTTCACTATCTTTCTAAATGATCTAAGGCAGAAGAGAGGGAATATTTCAATCAGGTTTCTCTTACTGAATTAACCACATGCTGCTACCCTTCTCTTTTCTGAAGGGTGACTGATAGTAATCTCAGGCTCCATTAATTCCTGTTGCCTAATAAAGTTGCCAAATAGTGTCATTGCTTTCATATATAATCTTTAATGGGCGATGCGCCTCAAAAAATAGAGGCTGCGTCGATGTTAGATCTCTCTTGATAAAAACCGAATCTATTTTAAACCTTAAGCTCTGATTTTTGCCAGCATTGCATCCATAATTTTGTCCCAAAACAAGTTTTAAATTTCCAATCCAAACAGTAAAATCATCGGTTTTGGACAATCTTGATGAACAGTCGTTGCCAGTGTCATTGAGCTAATGTAGCACCTACAGTGTGTGTTGTATTGCAGTGGTCTAACGTCCAGGGTCCACTTTTAACCTAAGCATAGACGAATTACAAGAAATAGAATAATGACAAGAAATAGTGTTGCAGTGGCGGCTTCATTGTCGACTTTTATCGTTTAAGAACAAAACTTATGATTTCAAATTTCTGTTAATACCGGCCATAGATGAAAGCAAACATTTGCAAATAATTTTTTTATATATCATTGGAAAAGATCGCATTTTGTGTACACCGTTTATAATATGCTGTGGCTTATGTTCGTACAGAAGACATAAGTAAGTCTAGCAACATAATTCTTCTTTCAATGCCACGTAAAACATCATATAAAAATAAAGGCAAAATCTTCCACATTGATAGGGTTTGAACCTGGATCTCCTGATTGAGAGGCAGCTATATTTACCACTTTCGTCTTTACATAATTAAAAAAGTATGGTTTATAATGTTATGAATATATTAGCGGGCAGAGAGAACATATTAAAGTTATTTAGACATGTATGTTCGCAAAATGATGGAGTTATAATCCTTAAATTATGTAGGGATTCACTTATATGGCAACATCAGATTAACGAAAGGAAAACCTACGAAAGCTAGAACAGTTATGTTTTTTATGATATTTAAGGCTATGCTTTTATATGGTATCGGTAAACATAAGATTCATATCAATCATTTTCAGAAGGTTGTGTATTTTCATGCGATCATGCTTATAATAATATGGACGTTATCAAATCTTGATGTAATAGGTGCAGGAGACTTAAAATTCCTAAATGATACATGTTTGAATTTTATCTTAATGGCAACAAAGTCTGATCAGATTGTATGTATAAATTAATATGCTACAAAATATCATGGCCCTACGTTTTGGTGTTATCATTTCTGCTCTTGTGCTAAAGACAGATTTGCTTTGGATATAGAGATGGACATTAGTGCAGCATTATACACATTCGTAATTCAACTCCAGGCATATCAAATCCTTGATCATAGTTTCAGTTTCTGTTAGGTTCAAGTTAAAGGACAGGAATTGCCTTGAAGGCAAATCTAATTTTCTGTCCATTGGCAATTGCCATGCTCAAATGCATCCATTTTGGTACGATTGGCAGGTACACAAACATACTGTGGACAGGCAAATCATTTTCAGCAACTACTAGTAATTTCATTTGTAAAGTGATTTTAAAGAAAAAAAACCGGAAAGTTTGTTACAATATGTGCTTAATTCATTAGTACAGATACACCTTTGATTATGTGGTACAAATTTTATATTTCCTATGCTCTTTTTAATACCTATGCAAGTTATGAATTAATATGAAGTTACAGTGGATAAATCTAGTATATAAAGTATAACCAGCTGAGCCCATCTTGTCTGGACTAATGTACAGATGTTCTTTTGCAATAGTTGTATTTAATTTCGTGGCATCACAAAACACACACACACACACACACACACACACACACACACACACACACGCGCGCACGCACACACACACACACAGTTAAAACCTAAGCCTTTGAACAACAGGAACATCAATATTTTCGGCGTATAATAGACTTCAAAAGTCAATATACCTTGTAATAAATCGTAACAGCCATCCATAATAGACAATGTTCCAAGAGCACACAACTTTTGTTTGTTATCAATGACTGTCGTATTATTACAATTGCAGTAAACACAACTGCATGTTCATGTTAACTTCTAAGTTAGATTCACATACCGTACGTTACGCAGGTTTATTACTGATCGTTTTGTCACAGGCTAAAACCTTGTTTCAATGCAAACTTACACCAGAAAAAGAATCAAAATCAATAATGTCATTTACAATTTAGTGAACAGTTTATGAAGAGACAAAATTAATGGCAAATGCACGGGAACAAATGAAAAATAGGTATATCTTCCTCGATATTTTCTTAAACACAGATTCCATTGCAACAAGCAAGTGAACAATAACCTTAATGTCAGAAGGTAAAACAAGCCACCTCATACTTATAATATGCATCATGCGAAGAAATTTGGAAAGGAGTCAGAAAATGACTCTTATTTATTTTCACTTAGTCCTTTTCACTTGTTGACATGTTTTCATTTCACTATGAATCCCCATCCCGTTGGTAGCTCCAGTAACATGTTTTTCTCCCTCACTTATGCGACAGAGAAATCTAGCTGTTTTGCCAAAACCTACTTTTTTAATCTTGTTGACTCAGTCAGATCGTGTCAGTCATGGTGTCAAAGCGCAAGTATTAAATTTTCAAGAAGAAACCCTTGTTGTCTCCTGATGTGCCTGACGGAATTCTTACATAATCAACTAACAACAACAGGTATATAGCAAAATGAAATTCACCCATAAAGCAACTTAAGGTCTCTCCAACTTTGATAACACACCACACAAGATGAGAAAATGTTCGTATTGGTTTTGATGCAAAATTGTCCACAGCTGATAATTTTGGGCTGAACCTTAATCGCTGTTATCTTATTGAACACTTTCTCAGCTCTAATAATCTCATATAGTTCATAACTTCAAAATGATTTCATTGTCGCTATCATCAACCATCATTTGTAGAAATATATCGAAATCTAAAGATGAAATGCTTTGAGAATCAGCCAATTTGGTGTTCTAAGTAGCCTGGTTTTTAAACACGCATTTGTACACATCCTAGATACAAGGCTCAAAATACGACAGAATGTTTGTTCTGGGTCACGACATGCGAAACATATTTAATTTAGGTACCATTCAAATCAAGCCAAAGAACCCAGGTGTGTAAACATTTACCCGCTTAAGAAAAAACAGACGTACCGACATGTACTACTATACCTCTCCATGACGTATGGTGCGACAAGCACTTTAAGGGTTAACGGATAAATAAAAATTGCATACTGCACAGAGTACTGGTTTATATGCGCGAATTTAGACTAATTTGAATTAGTATTCGTGCATCATTTCTCCCCAGTTTGCGCGATTCCCGCATTTGCTATTCCTGCTAGCATATCTAATTAGTACATGTAACATGTAAACAAGTACTATCCATTCACATCATACTGATGACAATGAATATCATAGTGAATTGTATAGTGACACGTGTCTGTTGACGATGGAATATATATATATATATATATATATATATATATATATATATATATATATATATATATATATATATATATATAATGTATATTATGTACGCTGTATCAATGATATACCACGAGATGGAAAAATTTTTAGTTTAAAGGAAACGAGGCTCGCTGAGTTTCCTTTAAATGAAAAATTTATACAACGAGTGTGGTATATCATTGATACAGCGTACATACTGTACATATATTTTATTTATATCACATACAAATACATATATTTGCCCTTTGAACTGAGTTCAGATTTACTACAGGCAGCTGTGTATTGACCTAGTGAATGAACTCCTTACATCCCCGAGTGTGTCCGCTACAAAATGTAGTTCTATGCCTTTTGTGGCTATTTACAATCACCTTTGCATATTGATAAGTTGATTGTTTTCTTTCTGTTTGGTTTCTACTTTTCTCCATATTGATTAAATCAATATAATACACACTTATGATTTAAACATGAAAGATGGTTATAATAATAAAAGTAGAGCACTATCAACGCTTGGTTAGCTATGCCATTCATATGAACGCTAAGCCATTCACCTACCGGCTCATGGAAATTAAAGTGGAATAGAAACTAAGCGAAATGAATAACCAACAAGAGGTAAATTAAAATATTTTAACATATTTACAGTTGATCTAAGTCATTATTTTGCTTTAGCAACAATACAACCGACCATAAACTCTCTCTCTCTCTCTCTCTCTCTCTCTCTCTCTCTCTCTCTCATCCTTTAGTAGGTTTGGCTTAACTTTTACCATCATTCATAAGTCCAGAGATATCGCGGGATGACACAAACGAAAATCCTCTACATTCGTCAATTCATAGATTTTAGCCCGTATCTTGCTACGATGGTCGAGAGAGAGAGAGAGAGAGAGAGAGAGAGAGAGAGAGAGAGAGAGAGAGAGAGAGAGAGGCCTTTGGACATTTTCATATTTAATAATAATAATCGATGTTTAGAACATTATAGTATCTTAAGAAACAACAACAAAACAAAACATTAAGTACATCGCAGTATGTGTACCACGTAACCGAGGAATTTACTGTATAATGTCGACATGGTTGCAACTTTGTATCATTGATAAACACTGTAGTTAAATCCCAAGGAAAGTGCACACCTATCGTTACGACAAATGCATATTCTTGTAGGTTACTTGGTGTAATTTCTATTTCAAGGTTTGAATCCAGGCCAAATTCCTTTTCTCTCCCATTCCACATTTCTGCGTAGTTTGTCCGTTATGCATGAGAAGGGAGGGGGGAACAGAAATCAGAAAGGATTGTGATGAAAATGTTTACCATATTAAATTCATTTAGAAAACGAGGATTATTAATACATTTTATCGTTATATTCATACGTCACTAATGATTAATATGTGGAAAATTCATCATTGATCTAGAATCAGTAGTAGATGAAAAGGCCGATTCTAGCTCAACCCACCCAAACCACACCCAATCCCCACCCCTCACCTCCCTCCCTATAATCGGCTTTTCCTTTACTACTACTCTCTTACTCCCACCCCTTTACTTTTCCTCTCTACACATAAACTTTAACTACATTACCTAATAAGGTATATATACGGCATTTGTTTACCTAATAAGGAAGTTAAATTCACAGGTAACTTATCGAACATAACAGTAGAAATACGGCATTTGTTTACCTAATAAGGAAGTAAAATACACAGGTAACATACAAGAACTATTGCATGAGTAACAGATATTGTGTAATTTTTCAGTACGTAATGCGCATGCGTAGAACATTCTCGAACTAGACTGAGTGCAGTATATAAAAGGCAAAACGCGCTTTATAAATCAGTCTGCAGGAGTTTGACCAGTACGAAAGATCATGCGGAAATTATTACACTTGAACGAAAACGCTATGCGTTCGGGCGGATATTCACAAAGAAAGAAAGGTAAGTGATATTATTATTAAGTTTAGATAATATTTTATGTTATATCATACTTGTTTAGATAATCTTTTTCATACTTGCTAACCCTCATTGGTATAATATCTGTTAAAATACTATCAATAGTACGAAACTCGCGTATTAAATCGTCCATATCATATTTTATACCCCGCAAATAAGATCGTATCTGATCAAGTAATTTTTTATAAATAATACTAGCCGTTCGACAATTATTTTTTTTAGTTGTGAGTTTAGTTTCTATCTTTTTGCATGCAGTTTCAAGAGAAACACCAATACCTGATAATATCAGCAAAAATAGGTTTAATGATGCACCACTTGAAATTATACCAGATCCGGTCAATAATAATGGTAAATATGATATTACTCGAAGTATTTTGGTATAATATTTGTAACATTTTTTCACACACCAAAGTTTTTTATGATAAAATTTGTAATATTGCATTAGAGCATCCACATCTTGTTTTGGAATTTCTTTTGAAATGTGATTGAAATCAAATATATATTTTTTCATTATATAATATTAATTTATAAAAAATGTTGGTTCCTGGTTTGATTAAGTAATTAATTATTATGTTTTATTTATAAATACCAGTGACTTCTGCGGTATATTTTCTTATTAATTTCACTAATATCATTTTCTAAACTCTATTTTTCTGTGTATATATTACTAAGTTTTGCTTCTATATCAATTAATTTTTTATTAATATCATTAAGTTTTATATCAACATTTGATGGGCTTCCAAAAAAATCATTTTTAAGTGCGTTTATGTTTTTACGAAAACTTATAAACATGTTCACGTGAGTAAGAAATTCATTTTTGAGTGATGTTATTTCATTTTTGAGTGATCTTATTTCATTACTGATTGGAACTTCCTTATCATCGACGTACTTTTTATTAACTGCATCAAAATCCGTTTCTGGTCTTCTGAGATTAATAATACCATTATTGTTCATATCAAGAAATGCATACATTATACCACCATTAACCAATACGTACTTAGATTCTTGATCGTCGACATATTTCTTTGTTGCAGCGTCATCATCTTCAGTTGGGTTTCCAAGGTATGTAATCTTGTTTTGGTTCATAATAATGCTACCAGTAAATGAATCACCAGCTTTTTTGACATAATTATTAATTGAGTTACCGGAATCTTGTATCTTACCTTGATTTGTAAAAGTAACAATATTATCAACAACTGCAGCAGGAATTCGTAGAAGTACATCTGATAGTTGTATATTACTTGTCTTTAATCGTCCTTGTTTATCCTGGAAAATAACAACTTCATTTGGATCTACGCTTGTGAGATTTAATAAATTATCAATTTCATTTCTTAGCTGATCAAGAGTTGCGTACTTATGTAAATCAACTTGATAATCTTCAGTCAAATTTCTTCTTAATGTTCCAAATTTTGTATAGTAGCTCATTATTTATTGTATTACATAAAATTATATAACAACGATGGCTTTGATATTAAACTTTGATACCGAGCGGTTGGTGAAACATAAACATAACAATGAACTTCCAGATTGCCATTATCTTATTGTTGGGCGAACTGGATCGGGAAAAACAAATTTGCTTATGAACTTACTTCTCGGCGATAATTTTAACTACGATCGAGTTTATATTTATACAATTAATCCACAGCAAGATAAGTACGAGCTACTAAACGAATATAATGACAAACTTCGTGATGATCTTGAGGCTGGTGAAGATTTTTTTATAATCAGACAGCCAGAAGATCTTATTCCAGTTAATCAACTTGATGCATCTGAACATAAGATAGTAGTTTTTGACGATATTCCGCTAAATAATACGGAGATGAATAAAATAAGATCATATTTTTCACTGTCGCGAAATAAAAAGTGTAATTCTATTTATTTAGCTCAAGGTTTTTATAATATTGACAGATTTATTAGGAGAAATACCGGTTGTTTTATACTATTTCCGGGATTGGACAATGTTGACGTCAGAAATATTGCGAACGAACAATGCGGTGACGTAACAAAAGATAAATTTATCGAACTTTATCATAAAGCTACAAAAGATAAATATAACTTCTTATTTGATAAACTTACATATGATCCAACTAAAATGTTTCGCTGTTGTATTAACACTTACTTACAGTAAGGCGTTTTAATTTTATAAAATTTATATATAATAATTATGGACAAACGAGCGCAATATAGAAAAAAAATAGAAGATCTGAAAAAAACTTGCTCAATCTCAAGCAGCATTTAAGCAGCGAGTACAGCAAGCACGACGCGGACAAATAACTGCTGAAGAAACAACAGCTACAATTCTAAAACCAGTTACTGAAGCAATACTTGGGAAACAACCTGAAACTAAACCACTATCAGAAGAAGAACTTAAGCAACTACAAGAAAAAGGTTTAGTTGGATTATTTAAAGAACAACAAGAAGCAGCTGCTGTAAAAATTATTGCTAGATCTGATGAGGAAAAAAGAAAATTAGCTGAGGCACTTGTAAAACATATTAATGATCCTGCTGCTAAACAAGCTGAACTAAACCAGCTGATTAATAATCCGGTTTATTTTGAAAGAAAATTAGCAGAACTAACTTCACATGAAATTAGTACTATATTAGGAAAAATATCAGAAAAAATAGAAGATATTGAAAAAGAGCAACAAAGAGTTGGTGATATTACCGTAAAGTTTTTAGAAGTTGGAGAGAAAACACTTTTTTATATAAATAAAGCAAATAATAAGATAACTGATGATGAGTATAATGAATTTAAAAATAAAGAAAATATAAAAGATATTGATAATAAGTGGACTGATGCAGAATATCAAACATTAATCAATAAATTAGATGAAATAATAAGAGACGGAATTGCTGCTAAAAATGAAATAAATAAGGTTACAGAAATTGATGATATGAAACCACTTTATGATAGAATGAGACATAATATTATTGCTTTGACGTTTAAAATGACAGCGGAAGATTATAGAAAAAGAGAATATGGAAAAGGGTGGAATTTTAAAAGAAAATTTAAATTAGTCGATGATAATCGAGTTAAAAATTATAAAAAATCTATATTATCAAAAACTGGAGAAGGTGTAAAAATATTTACATCAACTACTGAAATAATAGGTAGATTAATGCTATTAATATCATCAAAAGAAGCTGGTAATGTTAGTGTTGAAATTGATAATGAAATTGTTGATATACTTGATCATCTAAGATCAGAAAATTTATTAACATCTGACGAGTATGAAACTTTACACCGCGATTTAATTTTATAAAAATATAATAAATAACAATGTCAACAACCTTATTGCTAGACTCGAGTCAAACGACAGAAAATAGCGCAAATTTTTCAGTAAATTACAATCCACCAATACAACTAGATCCTGCTAAACAATACGAGATTGGATTAATTTCCTGCACTTGCTGGAATGCCATGGCTAACGTGGAAACTGATGTTAATGATGAAATTTCATTTATTCCGGTTACAGCATCTCCAATATCTATAACAAGAAGATTAAAAATTCCACAAGGAGCTTATAACATTCCTGATCTAAACACAGCTATAAAAGAAATAATAACAAAAGCTGGTGGTGTGGCTGATAATTTCGAGTTGGCAGCGAATTATAATACGTTACGAGCTAGGATGACATTGAAAAATATAACTATCGGTTTTGAACCAAGAGAAAAAAGTATTTCACAACTGTTAGGATTCACCGGTAAAGTTTATAGTGCTTTTGATAAGGCTATTACATATGACAGTGAACTGCTAGTAAATATAACAGAAGTAAATACAATACTTGTTAATTGTTCTATTGCATCTGGATCTCACACATCAAAAGGCAGTAAGGGACAAACAATTTACAGTTTCTCACCAGAAGTTCCTCCAGGATCTCTTATGCAAATTAATCCGATGCATATTATCTATTATCCGCTTATAGTTGAGAATCAAATTACAAACATCACAATGCAATTAACAGACCAGTCGGGGAGACAAATAGATATGAATAACGAAATTGTTACATATTATTTACACCTACGTGTTGCATTGACTTCGTGATTGACAATAAAAAATTATGCAACCTCAGATATAATGAAACAGAGAAAAAAAATTTATCGAAGAAAAATAGTAGGAGGATTTTTTGGAAGTATATTTACTAAAGTTATTGAAAATGTTCCTGGAATTGCACGTAAAGTTGCACCAATTGCTCTAGACGCAGGTAAAGCTTTTGCAACTGGGGCTGCATCTGCTGCTGGAACTGCAGTGGGACAAAAAATAGCTGATAAAATAAAAGGAGATCCACCGTCTGCATCTGATATAAAAAAAGTTATATCAGAAATTGCTCCAACAAAAGAAATTCAACGTGCTATGATAACGACAACGAAAAAACTTTTATCACCGAAAGGCGAGCAGATTATACAAAAATTAATATCTAAAGTAACAGCGCTGAAATAAAATTTTATGTAATCTAATAAATAAAAAATGTCTGTTAAAAATTATCTCGATTTAACAGAACCTTATGATGATGATAAAACTGTAACAGAATTTGAGTACGTCGAGTATCTTGATGAAAATTCTAATGAACCAAATAAAACCGGTATTAGAACATTTAATACTCGAGATGAAGATGTATTTCTACTACCTCATAAGGCAATGTTAGAAGTTCGCGGTCAGATTATGACAACAGCTAATCCACCTGCTGCAATTGCAGCTGGAGCAAAAGTAACTCTTATAAACAACGGCTGGTGTTTATTCAAAAGTGCTCGATATCAACTAGCTAATCAAACTATAGAAGATATTTCAAATCACTTACAAGTTACAAGTACAATTTTAAATATTATTTCGTTTTCTGATGATTACTCCAGATCAACTGCAACGAATATGATGTGGTTTAAAGATACTGGATGGGGTGTAGCCGAATCAATCGAATTTTTCTCGAAAGGTGTTTTGGTGCACGGAGCTGATGCTGCCGAAGATCTTCCAATTGTAAGAACTTTTCTTATTATTAATGCAGATGCACTAGGTATAGCTGCACCAGCTGCAGGCGCTAACGCAGATGCTGTGAGAGCCTCACTTATTGCAGCTTGTAATAATATTAGAGTAACTCCACCAGGAGCGGCTGCAGATGCCGTTGCAATGTTAGATTTAATCAACAACACAATTTACGTAAAAAATCCACGTTATAATGAAGGTTTTGCTAGGCGAAGATCACTTACAGCAGGATCACGTCAAATTACAATGATGCTTCCGTTAAGTACAATATTTGGCTTTTGTCGTGATTATAATAAAGTATTTCGTGGAGTTAAACATACACTTATTTTAGATCGGGCAGAACAAAACGACTGTCTGTTTAGGTCAGGTGGAGATGATGTACAGTTTATCATAAACAAACTTGTGCTGTGGATGCCGCGTATAACTCCGTCAATCACAAAAGCGTCAGAACTAAATAGTATACTTGATAAATACACAAACAAAATTTATTTTCAGCAGCATAAAATATATCAAACAGCAGTTCCAAATACTACCGACTACACCTGGCGAGTTACAACAACGTCAAGCGAACAACTGCCGAGACAATTGTTTGTCGTATTTCAACAGCAAGCGCGACGTGGTAACCAAGAACAAAATAATGCAATATTTGACCACGCTAATGTTAGACGAATATATGCTAGACTAAATTCGAAGCAGTATCCGGAACGAGCGATAGAATGCAATTTTACAGATGACGCTAATAAAAATGTTACTCGACCGTACATGTACTTAATCGACGCAGTACAGAAATATCAAGATGCTGAAGACGGATCTCAAATATCAGTAGAGGAATTTCGTACACTTTATCCGATATTTTATTTTGATGTTAGTAAACATAGCGAGAGATTAGTTGATTCAACAGCTGATATTGAAATTACCTGGACATTAGGAGAACTTCCAGCAGTTCCAGTGCAGTTATACGTATACGCGTTAGTGATCAGCGATAAATTTGTTACAATAGATTCTGTTGGAGGTAAAATGGCAGTTCAAGTTTAATCTGCAATCGTTATATAAGATGACAAAATATATTGTAAAAGAAATATATTTGACTGATGGTCAAGTTAAAAAATTATTAGCTGCTATTGCAAAGCAGAAACAGGTATCATTAAAGATTAATCCAATAGACGGAGTCTCTCACGCTAAAACGAGTACCTTAACAAAATTAATGTTAACCAAAAATCAAGCAAATAAATACGATCGCAAAAAACCTTTTGTTTTAAATTTAAGTGCTGCACAAATAACAGCGATGGCAAATGATATTATCATCAAAGGTGGTTTTCTTGGTCCAGCATTATCAGTACTAGCTGCAAAAATGTTACCGGTGTTAGGTACATTAGGACTAGCAGCAGCGTCTGGCGCAATATCTGGAGCAACAAAAAAAGCTGTTGAGGGTAGTGGTATTATTCGCGGAAGTGGAATAAAAAAATTATGAATTTTATGTAATTAATATATTATAATGCCACAACGAAAAACAAAATCGCCAACAAAAAAATCGCCAACAAAAAAAAAGAAAACAACAACAAAACGCAAATGCAATCAAACAAAACAAGGAGGAATCATTCCGTTCGCTCCACTTTTAGCAGGACTAGCTGGAAGTCTGCTGCCAAATCTGTTAGGAATCGGACGTGGTCTAACATTGCCGGGAACACGATCACATCGCTAAGTAACTTTGATATACTTGATAAGTTAAAAGCAGTTCCTGGATTTCATGGAGTTTATTCTAAAGATGAACTTACAGCAATAAAAACACCGTCAGCTGTAAGTTCATGTGTGATAAATATACAAGATTTTAATGACGGATCCGGTACGCATTGGGTAGCAGTTTATAATAATAATTATTTTGACTCGTTTGGACTTCCTCCAAGCGATGTAATAAAAAAATACATAAACAAAAATTATAAAAAAATATATTATTCGTCTAATCAACTTCAACCTATTGGAACTTCTGCTTGCGGATATTATTGTATAATGTTTGTCCGACAGATGTCAAAAGATCCTAATTTTTTAAAGTTTATTTTACAGTTTGATAAGCAACCTTCTCATGCTAATGATGAGATTGCAATTAATTTTTGTAAATCTATCTAAAGCTTGCAATAAATTTTATCTAAACTTATAAATATATAATGTTAACATATTGTCTCAAATGTAAAACTAAAACAGAAAATAAGGATGAGATGACGGAAAAAACAAAAAATAATAAAACAATGCTAAAAAGTATTTGTGCTGTTTGTGGTAGAAAGAAAAGTATATTTTTAAAGAAAACGTCGCGGGAGATTTCATCTCTGGCAACACCGTCGCAGGAGATTTCATCTCTGGCGATAAAGTCGATGGGAGCTGGTTACCCTCATGATTTTGTTAGCCCTGACAACGTCAGGGGGATTATTTTAGTAGACGACTAAAAATATAAAATGATATGCAAGTGCGATTCTGACAGAGATTTATGTCTCGAACAAAATAAAATTATCACATACTGTCAACGTTGTAATAACAGAGAAATAATTGGAACAGGTATAGATATACATAAATTTATTGGCAAATTACCAAAACCAAAAGGAGGTTGGACATTGCCAGGTCATAAATACACTGGACCTTATAATCCTCTTGATAAACAACTAGAAGAAAATGATAATCCGCTGCCAGGACAGGAGCCTTATAATCAAGTTGATAGCATAGCAATGCGTCATGATATCTGTTACAGGGACAATGAGCAAGATAAGGCTGGCTGTGATAAAATAATGTTGGACGAACTTCGTGATATGAAGCCAACAAATCTACGAGAAAGTTTTGATAAAAAGCTGGTACAGGGTTTTATTGGAGCAAAATATAAACTCGGTCTCGGTAGAGACTTACTCGGAGAGTCTAGACTCGGAAATGAATTATACGATGATCTAGTGTCTGAGCTACATAAACCTAAAAAAAAAAGTTTACGCGACGTAAAGTTGTCGCAAATGCCGTTGATGATATCTGGGCGATAGATTTAGTAGATATATCAAATCTAGCAGAATTTAACGTTGGATCTGATGGTGCTCCAAAGAAATACTTGTTTAATGTCATAGATATTTTTAGTAAATACGCGTGTAGTGTACCTGTTTCAGATAAGACAGGAACGTCGATAACTGATGCGTTAAAACAAATAATAACAAGTACAGAAAGAAAACCAAATAAAATCTGGACTGATCACGGAGCAGAATTTTTTAATAAAAAGTTTGAGCAGTTTCTAGAACAAAATAACATTAAAAATATGTTACAGGAAATGAGGGAAAAAGTGTTGTCGTCGAAAGATTTAATCGCACTCTAAACGAAAAAATACACAAATATTTGACAGCTAAAAATACTAATAAATATATTGACAATTTACAAAACATAGTTGACAAGTACAATAACACGAAACACCGAACCACTAAATTATCACCAAACAATGCAATTAAAAATCCAATTCTTGCAAATGAAAATATGTATCGCAGACATAAATTTAAAGTCGGTGATCGGGTTAGGATTTCTTTGACTAAAAAAACATTTGAAAAAGGATTTACTCCAAATTGGACTGAAGAAGTATTTGTAGTTGATAAAGTACTTTTAACAATACCTGTAACATACGCGCTAAAAGATCTGGCAGGGGAACCGATCATTGGTAGTTTTTATGAACAAGAACTTCAGAAAACTGAGCAAGATGTTTTCGTTATCGAAAAAGTGATTAGGAGAAAAGGTGATAAAAGTTTAGTTAAGTGGCGTTGGTATAGTGATAAATTTAATAGCTGGGTACCAACTAAGTCAATTCAATAACGTTATTATAAATTTGTTCGTATTTCACAAGCACAGATTTACATTTTATTGGTTTACATAACGAAATTAAATACAATTTTCTTTTATTATCGACTGGCATTAAATTAAATATCTTAGCGAAAATAAAATCATATTTTATACTCCTTTTCTGGCCAGTTATTTTTAGATTTAAAAACGGCCTGATAAGCTGCCAAAATATCTGTTGTTCGGCAACAGTAAAGTTAAATTTTATTATTTTTTTAGCAATGTGATACTTAACATTATATCGTCCAGTTGTTGGTCTGCTGTAATTTGTTCTGTCAACGACGGTGACTATTTCATTATCATCATCAGACTCGTTGTTGTATAAAATATCATCTTCACTATAGCTAGAAGATTTGTCTATTTCATCTCTAGCTATTGGTAAAATTACTTGTGGTTTTGTAGTGATTTTAACATTGTCTTCGATTGTATCTTCTTCATATAATATTTGAGTAAGTATTTTCATCAAGTCCATATTATATAATATATTTTTTATCTAATTTATTGTTATAAGATATGACTGACGAGGTAAAATATCATCAAAAAGTTAATGTATTAAACTATAACGAACTAGCTGAAGCAGTTCGAAAATGTCTATCAGGTTATAGTGTATATTCCGTTGACGTTATTGTTATGCAAGGTGATTCTCATAAAATATTACTAACAGCAGCAGAAAAAAATAAACTTAATGAAAATGCTTTTATAACATTAAAATTTGATTGCGATGATATTATGACATTTGCACATAGCTGTCTTACTAAGACAGAATTACGAAATATCATTAATCATCATATCTGAAAATAAATCTATCAAAAGTTGACATTGACGTTGCTGATCCTGTTACTCTATCAGCAACAAATTTTACTGCACGAGGATTAATTTTATAATATTTTGCTGCAGCTGATATTGATTTAAATTTCATTTCTTCTCCAGTTTCTAAATTTACTGAAATAACTGATCTTCTAGGGTTTCTGAAATTATTACCGTCAGAATTTGATCCACGTCGGGTGTTTTCTTCTGGTGTAACTAGATCTAAATTTTCTAAACGATTATCAGTTTTATTTTTGTTAATATGGTCAATAAATAAATTATCTGGAATAACGCCATTAAATGTTTCATAAACAAATCTATGCGATTGATAACAAATTCGATCGACTATTATTCCTCTAACACCTACTATGAGATATCCCATATTGCTTATAGAACCAACAACATTTTTAGTTTTTCTATTTCTAATAATACCGCGATCGTTAGCCTCGTATAAATCAAAGACCGGGTGCGGCTGAAACTCGTTTTGTAAAGATAAGTTTTCAATATTGTCATCAGTAATCGAGCCATTTACTCGATAGACTCTTTGTCCTTCTGGAATATCACCGCAGAATAAAGTATAAATAAAATCTTTTCTAAACATTTCCGTTCTCTCAGCATTATCTCCCTTTACGCTAATCGTATAACCCGCTGGCGTTGATTTGCCAACAGATATTCTAGTTTTGAAGTTAATAACCGAACCAAGTTGATTTCCAGTGTATAGGTTATACTTTGGGTGAAAGTGATATGCCTCTTGCTCATATGCGCTTGTCATATTTGCTGTCATTATATTATAAGGATTTTTGTTATCTCTAATTGTTTTTCAAATCTAGCGCATGCGCTGTCATCAATCAAACAATCAATTAGATATTACATATAGTATAACAATGTTAAAATTGCGTGATACAGCTAAAAAGAGCCTTATGGGAGAACCTGATAAAATAGCGACTGCATTTACAGGATTCGACAACAGTTATCAGTTTGATAAACAAATCATACTGATAAATTTTACTGCAACAAATCTTTACCACCTGCTAGAGCCAACTGTAAAACGTGAACTTGAAAAACATAAGGGTCTAAGAATACTAGTACAATATCATGTTATATTTTCAAAGCTACTCGTGAAAGAGAAATCAACTGACAAGGAAATCATAGACCCCTACATTAACGCAAAATCAAGGCGTGTTTTGCTCGGGACCAATCTTTTGTCACTAGCTAATGAAATACATCAAGAAATCTGGAAAAAGATAGAAGAATACACCGAATCGGGTTCAGGTTGGAAGTTTGAAATGATCAAAGAAATTTTATTTCACACGATGAAATATGACGCATTACGCGGTAGTTTATATATTGACCTACCACCAAAAATAAAAAATAAAAAATGTTGTATAAACGTGAAAAACGTTGATAACAAATGTTTCCAATGGGCTGTTCTTTCCGCACTATTTCCAGCAGAAAAAAATGCTGATCGCGTTGAGAAGTATATTAGTCACGTGTCAAAATTAAATTTTAAGGGTATTGACTTTCCAGTGGCAGAAAATCAAATACCAAAGTTTGAAAAGCAAAATAATATTTCGATTAACGTTTTCGGACTAGATGAAAAAGAAAACGTATATCCGAGATATATTTCAGAAAAAGCTTCACAATCGACTATAAATTTACTGTTTTATAAAAATCATTATGTTTGGATCAAAAACTTTAACGGATTAATTAGCGGACAGTATAATAAACGAAAGAAGAAAACGTTCTTTTGTTATCGCTGCTTACACGGTTGTAATGACAATGAAAAATTACAAAAGCATTTGCAGTACTGTAGTGATGTACAACGAATAACAATGCCATCTAAAAAAGATAATGTGTTACAGTTTGTCCATCATAATCACAAACTAAAAATTCCTTTCGTCATATACGCTGATTTCGAATGCTTACTTCAGCCTGTACTTGGCGTAGAAAATAATCCTAATCAATCGAGTACAAGAAAAATTCAAAATCATGTTCCGTGCGGAGTAGCGTATAAGATAGTTTGTTGTACTGATTCGAGATTATCTAAACCAATTAAATTATATCGCGGTAAAAATCCAGCTGTCTGGCTTCTCAAGCAGTTGATCAGCGAAGTTGATAATATATTTGCTCGTTTGAAAAGAGTAACTCCAATGATGAAATTAACATCTCAGCAAGAATCTGATCATGAACAAGCGGAAATTTGTTATATTTGTGAAAAAGCTTTTGACTCTGACAAAAAAGTACATGATCATTGTCATTTAACCGGACAGTACCGAGGAGCGGCTCATGATCAATGTAATTTAAAATTTCATGCTCCAGATTTTATTCCAGTTATTCTTCACAACTTTCGAGGATATGATAGTCATATTATAGTAGAAGCTTTTGCTGATTCTAACATAAAATCTCGTCTAAAACTTGATAACGTCATCAAATGCATTCCAAATAATTTTGAAAAATATATGTCAGTTACGCTAGGTAAGTTGCGTTTCATTGACAGCCTGCAGTTTATGGCAGCATCATTAGATGAGCTTGTCAAAGGTTGTAGTAAGTTTGATAACCTAAGAGACTGTTTTGGAGATAAATTTAATCTGCAGCTAAAAAAAAGGAGTATTTCCGTACGAGTATCTCGACGACTGGAGTAAATTTGATGAAACTTCGCTACCTGACAAGGACAAATTTTATTCACAACTTAAAAATGAAAATATAACCGATGATGAGTATAAATATGCACAAAATATCTGGAAAGAATTTGATTGTGAGACTTTTGGTGATTATCATGATTTATACTTGAAAACTGACGTGTTATTATTAGCAGATGTTTTTTTTTTTTTTTGAGAAGTAAGTTATAATAATTACGGATTAGATCCCTGCTGGTATTATTCTGCCCCGGGGTTGTCTTGGGATTCTCTACTAAAGTTTAGCAAGGTAAGGTTAGAATTACTGACTGACGTTGATATGTTCAATTTTATCGAAAAAGGTATTAGAGGCGGTATTAGTGTGATAACGTAGAAATATGCTGAAGCAAACAACAAATACTTAAAAGAGTATAATCCTAAGCTTCCTTCGAAGTATATAGTTTATCTAGATTGCAATAACTTGTACGGTTATTCTATGGCAGAACCAATGCCTTTTGGCGGATTTCATTGGATCTCGGTTGATCAATTTCTATCAGAGACAGAAAAAAAGATACCCGACGATGTTTCGTACTTCGTTGAAGTTGATCTCGATTATCCAACTTCGCTACACAAACTGCATAACGATTATCCTTTCTGCGCAGAATCAATGATCATAGATTATAGTTTATTATCTGCAAAACAACAGGCATCAGCATCACCAAGACAAAATTCTATAGTCAAAAAGCTAGTACCAAATTTACTCGATAAGAAAAATTATGTTTTACATTACAAACTTTTAAAACAAGCAGTAGATGCCGGCCTTGTGCTGAGAAAAGTTCATCGTGTACTAAAATTTAAACAATCACCTTGGATGAGAGGTTATATTAACTCGAACACTTCAAGAAGAGCTGCAGCAAAAACTGAGTTTGAAAAAAACTTCTTTAAGCTCATGAACAATTCCGTTTTTGGTAAGACGATGGAAAATATTAGGAAACGTAAAAATATTGAGCTAGTTAATGATGTCAATCGCAGAAACAAACTTGTGTCAGACGATGATTTTGTCAGTATGAAAATTTTTAATGAAAATCTTGTTGCGATACAAAGAAGAAAAACAAATCTAAAACTAAACAAGCCGATTTATGTTGGAGCTTCAGTGTTAGATTTATCAAAGTGGCTGATGTATGATTTTCATTATAATTTTGTTAAAAATCAATGGCCGGCTAGTAGACTGTTGTTTACTGATACCGATTCGCTAGTATATGAAATTGAATGTGAGGACGTCTATCAGGATATATATGATAATCGACATCTGTTTGATCTTTCCGATTACCCACGTGACAGTAAATTTCATGACGATACAAATAAAAAGGTTATTGGTAAATTCAAAGATGAAATGAACTCGAACATCATCAAATCCTTTATCGGATTGCGCAGTAAAATGTACGCCGTATTACTAGATAATAATAAAATAACGAAAAAAGCAAAAGGTCTGCCTCGTGATTTCGTTAAAAAATTTATGAAATTTGATGATTACAAGTACGCACTCGGCGCTGATGGCGGTGTTAGTTTTATAAGAGCAATGGCTATTCGAGCGAAACATCATAAACTCGAAACAGATGTCATTATCAAACGTGGATTATGTAATTTTGATGACAAACGTTATTGCGAAAATGGGGTAGATACATTTGCATTTGGGTATTGTTATGATGATAGATCTATACTTGACATTATCTTTTCCAACTAAAATTTTATCTAAACTTATAAAATAATGTTTGAAAATTTGACAATGACAAATAGCTACAATAGCAAGATCAAATATCTAATGATGGACGGCAAACAATTGACAGTTGAAATTAATAATGAAACATCAGGTATATGTTTTAGTGGAACTCGTGACAAGCTAAAACTTTCGCTTATCAGATCTGATGATAGTGAGTATTTCAATTACCTCGAACAATTGAGTCAAAGGTTGCTAGCGGAATTTAAAAACTTTCATAATCCGATCAGCCAACAAAAATATACGAAACTTACAATTGATATTGATACATCAAAAATATATTTTATTGATAAAAAATATCCTCTTAACAAATCACAAATAAAAGACTTATTTGAGTCCCGTCGCTATGTGAGCGGTAAAGTAAAATTTAGTCTCTATAATCGTGATAATGAAATATTTCTAATTTCAACAGTAGAAAAATTAATTATTGGTAATGAGATATAGATAATATCACTTACCTTTCTCTCTTTGTGAATATCCGCCCAAACGCATAGCGTTTTCGTTCAAGTGTAATAATTTCCGCATGATCTTTCGTACTGGTCAAACTCCTGCAGACTGATTTATAAAGCGCGTTTTGCCTTTTATAACCTGTACTCAGTAGTTCGAGAATGTTCTACGCATGCGCATTACGTACTGAAAAATTACACAATATCTGTTACTCATGCAAAGTTATTCTTGATATGTTACCTGTGAATTTAACTTCCTTATTAGGTAAACAAATGCCGTATATATACCTTATTAGGTAATGTAGTTAAAGTTTATGTGTAGAGGGGAAAAGTAAAGGGGTGGGAGTAATAGAGTAGTAGTAAAGGAAAAGCCGATTCGGGGGGAGGGGGTGGGGGTGGGGATTGGGTGGGTTGAGCTAGAATCGGCCTTTATCTTTACTACTACCATAGTATACCGAATTCCAGAGGAAGAGTTAAAGGATTACCAACATCTTTTACACGAATAAATCTTGGTTCAAGAGGAAACTTCTGTACGACGTGTGGTGTGTGAGTTAGTAACTAAACAATTTTGGTACGGCATTGAAATAAAGCCGCTTCTGTTAAAAAAGTACATGTATTACCTTCAAGAAAAGAGGGTATAAAAACAGGCTACCATGCCACGGTCTTTATCATTTGTGATACAACGATTTGCCGTGAAAAGAAATCAATGACAGTATTCATACTGTGGTGGATTACCAATGCTTTTTACCAGAAATGTATCCAATGAATTTGGGTCGTCGTATAGTGTGTGTCTTAGTGACTTGCTTTCTGGGATTTCGTTTACCAGGCGATTCCTTGTGGGCTCGTTACGATCTATACTGTGAGGTACCATCCCCGAAAGGCCATGTCTCAGTTACAACACGAATTGCAATCGTTGATGGATTGCAGAGATTTGTCAGAAACGGAAATATCAAGTGTTTCAGCGACTTCAACTCTTTCACCAGAAAGCTTTAGAAGACGAACAGCTCCACCGACTCTGAAAGATTTTAAGACTCTGATGAAATGTCCATCACTACCACCCTCAGTGACCAAGACAGAAAAAGGAGAAGAAGAAGAGTTTCAAACTCCACCAGAAAAAGTACGCAATTTTAAAACACCACCAGAGAAAGTGCGCAAGTTAACAACACCACCTACATCCAGAATTGGTTGGATTAAAAAGATGATGGCCACCCCTTCTTCCACATAAGAGAAAAGGAAGGTGAAGAAAGAAGTTAAGCAGGAACTGATTTCCCCTGTTCAGACAACCTCCTCCTCGACATCTATTGTTCGTCGGACACGCAAAGCATTACAATCCAAGAAAATACCACAGGAAGAAAAGAGTAGCATCCGTGAAGAGTGGGTGACTTATTAAAAAAAAAAGTCCTGATGTAGAATGTGTTTGCCAGCATTTACTACGATCCATCCCATCATGCGGGTTACGGGGGAGTTCAGAAATTGTATCGTGTTGCCAAAACTCGACTGAAAAAGTGTCGGTTTATTTCAAGTGCAACGATGGTTACAAGAACAAGCCTCGTACACCTTACACAAACCCATTCGACGAAAATTTTCCAAGTTGCACCCGAGTGGAGGGCATCGATCATCAATGGCAAGCCGATTTATCCGATATCTCTCATTTGGCTACCAACAATCGTGGCTACAAATATTTGTTTTGTGTCATCGAGGTCTTTACCAAATTTGCCTGGGTCGTGCCATTGACTTCCAAATCGAGCACTGAGGTAGTGCGAGCCCTAAAACTGGTGTTAAAACAAAGTGGTCGTCACCCTCTTCGATGGCTAACCGACAAAGTCACTGAATTTCTGAACCAAGCTTTCCAAAAAGAATTAAAGAAACGATTCATTCATTTTTTTCTCCACCGAGAATCCCAAAAGTAAAGCCAGCATCGTGTAACGTTTTCAACGCACCTTGAAAGAAGGCGTGTGGAAATATTTTACGCATCAACACACTCTCAAGTACATCGTCGTCTTTCCGCACCTGGTCAAAGCGTACAACCAATCTTACCAAGGAGCATCGGATGTGCCCCCCCCCCCCCAAGAAGTGACTCCCGACAACGAAGTGACCGTCTTTGAGTGCCTGTTTGGTACGTCCCCGGGTGAAGTGTTGACGACGGGAGATTGGGTGCGCATTGGCAAAACCAAACGCACTTTCGACAAAGGTTACTTACCCTGGACCACCGAATTGTTTCGTACCACTGGACAAGTGCATTGTCGTCATCCTGCTGTCTGTAAATTGGAAGACATGAACGGGAAAGTGTTAAAAGGAACGTTTTACTTGCCCGAGTTACAACGCGTGACCAAAAAAGAAGACAAAATGTACGACATCGAAAGCATTCTCGATCAAAGAACCCGTAAAGTGGGAAAACGACGTGTCAAAGAAGTCAAAGTACGTTGGAAAGAATATCCGCCGAGTTTTGACTCTCTGATCGACGGCTCGCAAGTCATCAACTATAAAAAGAAGTGACCATCATTTTCTTGAACGCAGCCTCAATCACTACAGCAGTGACAACTCCTTCACCCAGTTCATCTGTGCAAGATCTACAAAAGCGTCCCTTGTGGTTGTGGTGTGGAGAACGTGTGCCTAAAACGCAAATCGTCTTTTTCTGCCAAATCTTTGTGGTGTATTGTGTCATCTGTGCTGCCATTGCCAATTTGAGTTTGCAACAAGGAGACAAACAATTGTGGACCATTTTACTGAGCAGTTGCATCGGTTACTTTCTCCCCAATCCTTCTCTGGAATACTCTAACGGTAACAACGGGAGTCTTGCGCCCAACGTCAGTCACCCTTCCAACAGTCACCACCCAAACAACAACAATCCTCTTTTGGACACTCCTCTGACCTCAAGTGATCGCCTACTGATGAAATTTAAAGATACATAAACGTTGGTCATCAGGGTTAATGGTAGTTTGTTTGAGAGATTGGGTGGAGACACAAAGTTGGTAAGAGACAATTTGAGCTCGAAGATCAACAGCAATATGGATTTTTACAGGTGTTTTCGATTCCCTGTAGAACTGAACGAAGGACTGAATTTGATTTTTGTGTACTCCGATGTGGCGGAGTACAAAATGGTGGGACACACATCAGTGCCGCTGCTGAGAATCATTCCTTTCAAAGTGGATTCTGCCACGACCAGTGACCAGGAAGATGGAAGCACGTATCAAGTTCACCGCGAACTTGTACATCCTCACTATTTGCCCGTCAGTAATTCGTATTTGGACAGTGTCAACATTACTATAAAAGGAGATCTGGGACAAAATATTCCATTTTCCAAAGGGAAAGTCACCTCAAAACTCCACTTCGAAAACGATTCTCTAACGACTCGGAAGTCATGTATCCAGTGTACCGAGGAGTCGCCCGACAGCGAGGACATGTTTAGGAGATATGCTGAAATCGGCGTTTCGTTCGGTGGCCCCCATTTTGAAACCGATGGTGACACGGGGATTGCACGTCTTGAAAGATGCCGCGTTGGCGCAAGGCAAAGAATTTCTCCAAAATGTCATCATCGACAAACAAAATCCCAAAGAAGCTTTCTTGAGAGCAGGCAGAAATATCTTGCTTCAAACAGACAAAGACATTTTAGGCCGACGAGAAACTCCTATAAATGCCCTGGACGCTGCCGTGTCAGGCATTCCAGCTTCCCTGACGCCACAGCAAGGGCAAGGCAGAAAGAGACGACGATGACACCCTTCAGAGGACTTCACACACCCATAGCTAGAAAAAAGAAAAGAAGAGACGTCCGAGAATTAGAAGTTTTTGATTACTAAAAAACAGAGAGAAAAAATGATGCACCAAGAGTCTTGCGCTTGTTCCAAGTCGGAACTGGATCTGTTTGCCATGCCACCCACCATGATGACGATGCAAGAATCCCAATGGGTAGAATTTCATCCCATCTCCTCTGTCAAGGACTCAGTTTCCATCGAGTTTGAAATCAAAGGACAGCCCGAAGATTACATCGATCTGAATAGCAGTTACTTGTACTTGAAATTCAAAGCTCAAGATACGAGCAACAGTATTGTAGACGGTGAAGATAAAGTAGCTCCCGTCAACAATTTCATGCATGCCTTGTTCAGCGAAGTGGATTTGCACTTAAATAACAAACTGATCATCAGTAGCACGGATACTTGCCCTTACCGAATATACTTGGAAAATCTCTTGACGTACGGAAAAGACGCCAAGAACACTCATCTGGATGGTTGCGTGGTATGGAAACCTGACAAGGCAAACAAGTTTGACATCACTGATTTGCTGAAAAAGGATGAAAGGATCAAAGACCAGAATGCGGGATTCATCGAACGCCGAGAGCAAATCCTGCAAGGACATAGTTTAGAACTAATGGATCGCTTGCATTTGGACATGTGGTTGCAAGAGAAGTATTTGCTGAACGGAGTGGATGTCCGCCTGAGACTAAATCGCAGCAGTGCCACTTTCCATCTGATAGATGGTGATCCTACTACGAATTGCAAAACTATCATCCAAGAAGCCCGACTCTACATACGACGCGTGGCAGTGTTACCTAAAGTGGGAAACAAGATCAGTCACACTTTGAGCAGAACAACCACTAAGTATCCGATACGACGCGCGGAACTGTAAAACTTCATCATTCCCAAGAATCAGCGATCCATGATCGAAGATCATCTGTTCCAAAGACAGTTACCCAAACGTTTAATCATTGGCATCGTTAGCAATGAAGCCTTCAACGGATCCCTCGAAATAAATCCTTTGAACTTTGATCACTTCGACGTATAAAAAATCGACGTCAGTCGAGATGGCAAAACCTTGTGTACCAGGCCCTTAGAACCTAACTTTGTGCAGAAGAATTACTTGAGATCGTACTTGTCCCTGTACGAAGCCACCGG
Source organism: Megalonaias nervosa (assembly GCA_016617855.1). Taxonomy (NCBI): domain Eukaryota; kingdom Metazoa; phylum Mollusca; class Bivalvia; order Unionida; family Unionidae; genus Megalonaias; species Megalonaias nervosa. The sequence goes on along the minus strand of JAECUM010014052.1, from coordinate 45,223 downwards.
ACTGTTAGGGACCAACACCAGCCACGGCATTACGTACGACGATTATACAGGAGGTTACGCTTTGTGGAATTTTGACTTCACTCCAGGTAGCTAAAACGTGAACGTGAATGTTTCGTTTAGGTCCGTGCGTTCCATTTTTTGGGTTATGATATGGGTATTGTTAGTTTTTTGTGTCTGGGGATGTTTTTCCTTCACTTCCCTCCTTCAAGCATATAAATCAGAGCGTTCGTCAGTCTGGCTACCCCAGCGTTGACTAGTCATCATGAGTAGAATTTCAAAACTGAGAGAACTCCAAATGCACCTGGATTATGCCAGGCGCCTGTTAGACAAGCTAGTTATGGAAGCAATCCAGGAGGAAGCCAGGATTGAAAAGGAGGTGGAGGTGAGGAAAATGAAGAAAGAGAAGGAAGAAAAGATCATACCTCACCTGTTGCTAAGACCTCAGTGTGAGGTCAAACGTACAGTGAGGAAACCTCCACAGTCACTACCAGCACCACCACATCGACCACAGCCACAACCACTACCAAGAGCCGCTGTCCACCAGATAGAAAACTGGGAGTAGTTAGAAAGACAGCGGAAAGAGTGGGAGCCGCAGCATCCCCCACAAGTAAGGAGGCAATAGCATCCATGGGTGTGGCATAGGAATAGGAGGGAAGTCTTCACTATCCTTCAAACGGAGGAATGGTATAGTGAAGCAAATCAACCCCCCTCTGCGCTCCCAACCACACGCATTAATTCGGAGCAGGACTGGAGCCGACGTTGCGTGTGTGGGGTAGACCTGGAAGATGTCATTATTAACCAGGTGCATTTGGAGTTTACAAAAACAGCCCTTCTCAGGGCTAATCAGATCTCTGGAAAAGAGAGACTGATCAATTTGCTGATCATATTAATTATTTGTGCATGTGACTGTGTATCTGTGTGTTTGTGTGCGCGCGTACGTTTGTTTGTATGTGTGTTTGTGTGCGAACGTAAATTTGTATGTGTTTGTGTGTGTGTGTGTTTGTTTTTTTCCTTAACAAAAAAATCCTTCTCCCTGTACAAAATAATATTTGTTATGTATGAATGTGCAGTAGTGTGACTATAAACACTAACTCTTTTGCTGATGTGATTGTAGGTAATGGTGTGTTTTGTATATAAAATCTTTCCTTCACCAACTATGTGTTGATAGTTAATAGCGTGTATTTTGTTAGTATTAGTATGTTGTTTTGTATAAAAATTTATTTTAGGTTAGCACTCATATCACTGTGGATTGTTTGGTAGGTGATATGGGTACTTAGGAAGAGGGGGATGTTTTCCATCACGTACGTTCTTGAGACTATAAGATGGAGCGTTCGTCATTCACGCCATTCAACACTGAATAACAAAAAAGCGGCGAGCAACCATTTGAACAAAATGATGACATTGCAAGAGGCAGTGAATGACCTGGGGATGGTGGAGGAATTTTTGATTAGATTGGAGTATGGCGCCTATAGTCTTCACAGACTCAAGATGGCAATTAATAATTTGAAGAAGGCCAAGAAAAAACTGAAAGACCTAATCAAACGGGAAGGAGGAAAAGGAGGACGAAGAGGATAAAGAACAAATGAAAAGATGGAATCAAAAAAATTGAAAAGGAAGAGCAAAACGAGAAGAGGAAAAAAGAGGAGGAGGAGAAGAAGAGGATAAAAATGAGAAAAAGAAGAAGAAAAATGTGGCGAAAATAAGATGCTGGTGGAGGAGAAGAAGAAATTAGAAAGAGAAGAAGAAACCCAAAGGCCCTTTTCAGGGCCACTCCATTGCCTCGAAAAGATATCTATTCTCTTGCCTACACAATTTTTAGTCGATTTTTGGTGTGATAGATTTATGTTAATAAATTTAGGTTTGTGCATTTATTTGTTTGTCTATGTCTCTATATATGTTTCTATTGTCCCTAGAGTAACGCGTGTTCACTGTTCCGCCCGATTGAGGTCAGCCACATGCAACATTGTTGCCAGTGTCCAGTACCGTGACGTCAATTCCCCTTGTCGCTAAACAGTCCCAATATTTTTTGTCGCTATACAGTCCCAATATTCTCCATGTTAAATTCCCCTTGTCGCCAGGCTACAAACGACCAAATTTAACACTGAAGTCTCACTGTCGCTAAAATATCCCCATATACTACTAACAACCATTTCTATATATGAAGTGCCCCACGAACTATGATTAACCGATCATCCTTAGGACAAGCCACTGATCGGAAGCATAAATATGATTAATCGATCATCGTTAGGACAAGCCACTGATCGGAAGCAAATGTTGTTTTACCCATCTTAGTATAAAATTCTTCATGGCTTTTTTCGTCAATATTCTATAACTTGCTGTAAATGTTGGTCAAAGTCGATTAATACTAGATCCATTTTAAACACAACTGATTATAAAATGCAAAAGAAGAAATATCTAAAATATCATAAATTAAAAATATTGGTAGTTAATTACTGAAAGTCCCGAGAAAATTTTGTTCAGTGAAAGACATTTTTCTCAGCATTTTTTAAACAGACATTTAACTTCAATTGTATATATTCTATTACCTGAAAAATATATATTTTATTGAAAAAAAAAAATGAATTAAAAAGAAAAGTTATGACTGATTAAAATTTAAAATGAAGCGAAACATCATTTCCGTAAATCATGACCATATTTTCTTGGAGATTAGCATACGCGCCATCTCTGCCACAGAATGTGAAAATAAACTATTATACGGATTTTTGCCGAAAAGTTGTGCAGCTACCGCGTGACCCATTCTTGTTTTTTTTTTTTTTTTTCCTGTCAATACGATAAAATCGAAATTTGAATTACTATGCGGACTCAGAGAAAAATTATGGACCTAAAAGGAAGTGGGGAAAATGCTATATGCAGACTGTGACGAACATATATCATGTACTGTCCTAATGATAAAGAAATCGTTATATAACTGTAACTTTCCTGAAAATGCAAATTATTGTCATAATATGGAACATCTCTTAAGAGTTTGTTTGTGGTAAATTAACTGAGCTGAATATTCACATGCGATAAATGCGATTCCTACAACATTGCCCACACGAATTGATTATTTTCACATACTAGTATGATCGCATGTTTTCAAGGGGCACAGCACTAACCTCCCCTGAATTGCTGCTACTGCTGCTGCTAGCGTTGCTGCGTAATTGGATCAAACCAATCGGATACAATTTTACAAAAGTAGAAATGTTGTCGATCTATCTTTATATTGCAAGAGGATGGAAAGGGATCTGGAAGAGCAGAACTTCACTTCATAAATTTCTTTCCGTTAATTTGAGGTCAGTTTATGCAAAACGTTTGTTGAATAATTCTTATATTGTGTATATTATTAAATGGACGACAGCGCGAGACACGTTTGAGAGAAGTGAACACAAGATATTGGCTGATTGATTACCCTTTCGTTCCACTTGGTTAAACTGACATTAATCCACCATTGCTGGGAATAGAGGGATGTTTGGAGTCAATTTATGAAACGGATACAATAGCACAATATTTAGAATTGCCAGAAACAACAGAAAATAGGTAGAAGAATAGAGGAAAATCAAAAATGATTGTAAATACAGCAGTTTGGTCGAAGGAATGGTGGTTTCACTTATAGTGTTTCGTCAATATGCCGCCTGTCTCTCAGGTGAATTTTGTTTAGGAAACGGCGCAGTATTCCAAATTTGTGTAGCATAGTGCTCGCCAAATTATACGCATTGTTCAGAAAAGCTTCTCCTTAATACTTCGAACATCTGCATGTAATCGTACGTCAATTGTAGCTGGCATATCGACATGTACGGGAAGAATCGCCATTACCTGTTGTCGGTTGCACTGGGAAGGCTGCTCAGCTTGTGAGCGGGTGGGTGGGTTTTACATCTATCGGGATTCTATAACCTGGCGCCGGTCCATTATGAATCGTACCACACCTCTGGCCTTCGAAAGTATGTCACGGTTACTGTCTGAGAATTATTTAATCTCTTTAAGCCCTACTAATTTCGAACCAAACCTTGTTAGGTCTGCACAGACTTTTTTAATTTGGATAAATAGTGTCAGCAGCGGGTGCAGTGTTAAAGAAATGGTATTTTTAGTAGAGGGGGCAGCCTAATGTATGTTTTAAGGTGTATGGTGTGACATGGACGCTCACACAGGTACAAATGTCTGTACATTTTTACTTGATATAAGGTGCAAGATAACAACCACTGTAACCAGCACAATTAAAGAGGATGAAATTACAATGAAAATATTATCTGAATCATAAAAATGTAATGGAAGTACAATCTCGACTTTTTTTTTTGGTTGGTTTTTTTTTTTTTTTTTAAAGTATATGCGAAACATTCCAAAATAATGCAGTTGGAATTAAATTTGTTTTATATTTTTTAAAATTCATAATTATGATTTAAACTTTGTGTTTTTTGACTACGTTTAAACTAATAATCAAAATATTCAGATGACAGTATTTTCTTTTCTAAACAAATCAATGATGAATACAAATAAAAATAGTAATTGTAAAATAAAATAGTTGTTTGTTTTATTGTAAGGTGCATGGTTGTGATGTGGATCTATGTGGGTGCTGTATTCACCATGCAAGATGCCTGCCATTTTGATGACTATAATAAAGGCATACCCCTCCCCAGTAACAAATTCTCTAAATCACAAGTATGCCATTTTCCAAATCAGCAATACAACATACAATGGGATTATAAGTTTGTATCATTTTTATATGTTAAACATTCTAAAAGTATAAACAGAAGTGTCTTTACCGTAGAAATATGTTTTTAATTTATATTTAGATGGTTTTTAGCATGCTAGCAAATTTACATTTAAAATATATACTGTAGACAGTTCTATTATTGTTGTTGTTGATGTTGTAAATATAATACAAATAATTCCTCAGTATAAGTGTAAATGGCCTGATAAACATATAAATCATTATTATTATCATTATAATTATTTCCAGATCTGCAAAAAAACATGATTATAAAATTTTTTTAAAAGATACCCGCACTTGTTTTACAATATTATTTTTAATTTTATTGCATTCATCATTGATCTGGTTAAACAAAATATTGTCATCTTAATACTTTAATTATTACTTGTGTTACAAGCCTATGGTCTTAAAATAAGTAACAGAAAAGAGTGAAGACAACAAGCTTTGTAAAATTTAAGAAATAATTTATTTCCCTAGAATACGAAGTGAAAATGAGAAAAAAGAATCACAGTATTGTGAATTAAATCCCAAAATAATCCAAGAATTAAAGACACAAGTCCTAGTAATAAAAAGTCATGAATAAAACTCAGTTCAGGTCCCAAAGAGATTCAGAATTGAAGGCAGTGATGTTTCTGTTATAGCTGGTGAAGTACTGATGTGTCAACAGTCTTACGTTGAATCACAGAAATATTATTCCAGGTCTGAATTCAGTATAAATTCCAGTGAATGTCTTTATCCAAGAATTTTGTCAGAACACTTTTGTATTTCCAGAGAATATAATCACTTGAATTAAATAATTTAAAGAAAATAAAATTCAGCCCAAACTGGTCACAACATAATGCAACTTAAAGTGCTAGATGTTAAAGCACAAGTGGTAAAATCCTTACAGTCACAAGATAATATAGTTCTCTGCTTGACCTCAGGTCACAGTTAGCTTTTTCTAAAAACAACCATTACCTAATGGAAAATAACCTTCTAGAATGATCTAATGAGCCTTGTTTATTTACAACACAATAGCCTACAAAATTTACTTAGGAATCTCTAAAACCCTGACCCTGATCAACATATTTATGCCACCTTGTTTACCCAAATAATAATCCTGATGATAAGCTCATACACATAGAGAATAATGAAGCTATTATTAATTGTTTACATAAATGAAATAAAAAAAAGTCGATCAGGTGAAGCAGAAATGAACTCAATTTTGGACAAGGTCAAGTCCAGCAAACAGTGTTACATTATCATAACATGTAATGGAATAAAAATAATTAAACTAACAAACAAACAATTAAATATACATAACACTTGGTAATAATGATAATAATGTCTATTTTACTTAATTTTTTAAATGTAGTCAAAGCACTGACATTTTAAATGATACTTAAGTATAAATTTTTCAGAATTATTATAAACACATTTTTTCAGATGGCATTGTTTTGGAGTGTGTGGCATGTCATTAAAAAATATAAAGTCTATACTGTATGTACATTACATTTTTATGATTCAGAGAAACTTTTTCATTGTTTGATCCTTTTTGTTTTAATTTTACTGGTTACAGTGGTTGCTATCATGCATGTTGTATATGTTATAGATGTTCTGACTTTTATTTTTACCTGTGCCAGAGTCAGGGTTATGCCATTCATCTTATGATGTACATTAGGCTGTTCTATCGTCTAAAATAGCATTTCTTGAACATTGTACTTGCAGTTGACATCTTTATTTTTTTCAAATTAAAAATGGATATGCAGATAGCATTTCTTTAACATTGCACTCACTGTTGATGACTTTATATTTCCAGATTAAGATGATTTGCGCTGATTGAGCAGGATTTGGTTTGAAGTTGGTAAGGTTTAAATCGATTAAATAATCATCAGCTAGATGGTAACTGTGCCAGTTAAATACTTTCAAGACCAGAGGTTGGGTACAATTCATAATGGACCATAGCCAGACTAAAGTAATTTAAAAAAAGAAAGTAATTTTATTCAACATATCTCTGCAGATACTTTAATGTCAGACTGTAAATGTATATATGCACATTGACAATTGAATCATTTTCCAACCAACCAATCCATCTACCAATCCATCAACGCAAGTGATGGGTAACAACCTGCTATGCTTCTCCTTCACCAATGGTTACCTGAGCTGAGATTTCCTTTTATCATGAATACGCATAAATAAAAAATGGTGACAAGACAATGTAATAGTCTCCTGCACATCAATGAAAGCACTTGTCTTATCAATTGGTGTATTCATGTTGGATCAAACTGGCGAGAAAATTTTACTTGTGCTAGGGGTGAAACGATACACGTGTGCTGCATATTGATACGATTCATGATATGCGATAGGATACATATCGATACACGATGAACGTGATGGTCTTTCCATCTTTGGAAGGTAGGTGGTGCCCTTTCATGTATGTTGACACCCTTGGTTGTATTTCCAGTATGCAGACTACAGAAAGAAATATAGTTATCATATATTTATATGCAATTCTCATTGATGAGAAGATATCAACAGTACTTTCAAAGAGACTACCTGTTGTTTGCAGTGAGTTTTATCCATCGTTTTAGGCCATGTAATGGTGGCTCCATTTAACTCCCTTTGTTTTGTACAACATGAATGATTTGAAAACATATTATTACTAATTTTGTGTCTCAGTTACACTTGGAAGACATTACGATGTCTTCAAAACAGAAGAAATAATGCAATTTCCTCGTGGAAATAAAATCTCACTTAGAACAAATCCAGGCATGGGAATAAGGTTGAATACAAACAAAATCTATCACATTTTATTTCCTGCAGTTGCAAAATACTGCTGCAGCCACAGGTACTTGTATTTGTTAGTGACGAAAGAAAACTACTGACTACACCCAATCCTGTTCTACAGTTTTCTTTTAACTTGCACAAGATGATAAACTTGAGCAGTTTTAAATCGCTCATTCTATGTTAATTTTGTTTATTCCTTCAGCACCTTCATTCACTGGTTAAATATCTTGGCATAAAAAAGAGAAATTTCAGATTTGTTTCCCATATACAATTTGAGGAGAGATGATGACAGGATTTTATCTTAAGGGAGACTTCGCCCTTTATCAAAGAAAAAAGGAGGGGAGGAAGAAATGGTCATAGGTCAATATTTACCTAAACTTTAATATCTGTCTCTCTTTCTTCCTGCTTCACTTTCTTATAGCTCTACTGAAATCAACATCTTTGACAGATGTTGCCTCTAGTTGTAAAAGCATTAATCTGTTAATTAATTCTGAGCATACTCTGCCCTTTTCTTTGTATCAATATTGTTCTGTGCTTCTTTCTGAAGGGGCATATACATAGCTAACTTTATTAGCTGGAATATGCTAGGAAACTAATCTTTGTGAGTGTTATGCACAATTTTCCAGTGATCACAGATATTATCATGTGGATACATCTGCTCCAAAATAGGATTTTGCACTAACATAAACTTCCTTTGTTTAATCAGTAGTATACTGACTACTACTGGTATGCCAAATTTCTTATCTGTTCCATAATGCCGTATAAGGGTATTTAGTCCATCAATGCTTGTGCAGACAGAGGTATTAAAATGAATATCTTTATTTCTTAATTGCATTTTATAACCCTTATTTCATTCAGTTTACCTTAACCCTGATGTGGATACATGTATATTTGATTAATTAAAAAAATGAAAATTGCATTATACGTTTAATTGTCTGTATTTTAATTAGGTGCAGTATTCTGCCCTTTTTACATTTAATTTTGAAATACCACTGAAAGGGTCATTCCGTCTATTTTTTATCCATCCAGCATGTACATCTGACGTGTATTTAACACCATTTCAGGCTCAAAATCACTCACTGGTGTCTCCATTAACATTTTCCCAGCTCAAATAATCTGATATACTTCATAACTTTAAGAATTATTGTCATCATCACTATCATCAGTATTTGCCAAACAAAATTGTAATGAACCACGCTGGGAATCAGACAATTTGGGTTTTCTAGGTAGCCCGTAAGTTAAACACACATTTGTAAAACTTTCTTCATGAATGGTTTAAACTATGCCATAATTTTTATTCCTGGGCACATTGTTCTGATAAAATTTAGTTTCACAGCCTGTTACGTATCTGTAATTAAATTGCTTGTGTGTTAGTTTTAAAATTCTTTTTTATTTTATTTTTGTTTCATTACATTTTATTGTAATGATTATTTTCACGGGATTCAGTATTTTCCTTCAGTAATTCTATTTATCTAAAACGCAAAAGATGTTACATTAGCATTGTTTTTAGTTCACCCTGGTGCACGGTAGTGTAAACACTATGCGAAAACGATTGGCTATTGCCAAGGTCATTTTGGTCTACGTGTAGTCTGAATAAACAATGTTTTATTTTTAAATTTATTTCAGAGTGAGAATCTGGATAGGGCTGTTCTTGCTACGTGACAAATTTCATTTTTTCTATTACGTTGTTCAAGTGTTAAGAGACCATGTGACCTATCATGCGAGAACGGGATGATATTTTAGTTGGGTTTAATACCCTTTCTGAGAGGTTTTCAGTCAGTTGTATTTTTAAAACCTTGAGGGCTCGAGAGGTTTCAGTTGTTGAAACCAGATTGTTTTTGAAGTTCATTTGTTTTTGGAATTTAATAATTTATTCTCTAGAAAACCAAACGAGTGTATTTTTTTTAATACAAATTCTGGGAGAAAGAAATTCAGTGGAAATTTATTCTGAAGTTATACGGAAACATAAACTGTGATTCAATTGAGGAATTGTTGCTATTTGTACAACGACCACATCTGACGTCATTGCCTTCCATATTGGAATGTTGTTGAGATTCGAACCTGGATTCTATTAGAACTATTTAGTGATAGGACTTGTATTTTTCAATCTTAGGATTAAATTTTGGATTATATTCACAAACCGTAAGTCCTATTTCCAATTTTTACATTGTTTTCTAGGGAAATAAGTTATTTTGTTAAAATATACAAAGCTTGTTGACTTCACTCTTTTCTCTTGTTATTATTGCACGAGCCTACACGTAACAAACCATTCATGTCGTGCTTGAAGAACCCCGATGTGGAACAGTTGCTGTTTGTTTTTGTTTATCCTGGAGTAGAACAAGGAATAACCACAAATGAGAATTCAGTATAACATATTTCAACATCCAACACACCGGTAGCATAGCTTTCAAATTGACCAAAGGAGTCAACATACAATTCAAAGTATAAATTATGCACGAAAGTGGTTATTAAATGATGAGTAAAGTACTTCATTAAACATGTGGAACATGTTTGGAATGTATAGTATATGCTGAACATACTTCTGGATTAAGATAATCAGCATGGAATGGGGGGGGGGGGCAGATTGCAAACCATGTCACTTTGTGTTAACTTTTAGATGGCAAGTAAGTATTCTCAAATAATCTTTTTCGTTTTTTCTAAACATGAGTGCCTGTGACAGCAAATGCTGTTTCAGGTGGATTATTATTTTACAGAATAACAAGGCAACTAATAATAATTATTCATGACTGCTGAAGACTAAAATAACATGCATACAGTAAGAATCATTTTGTATCGATTTTCAGTCTCTTGTATCGATATGTGTATCGTTTCAGCAAAAGTATCAGTGCATCGATATATCGATGAATCATTTCACCCCTAGTGCTTGCGGTGATTGGATGAGCAGGATATTCATGTTCATTTGAAACAAAGATATCTCGGCACAAGCAGACACAGGTGATAAAGGAATGTAGTGGAGTGTTGCCTGTGGCTTTGCAATGAAGCTGTCTTGCAGGCTTCTTTGTGAAAATAGATACTAGAGTGCTAAAGAGTCATGTAGGTTGATAATGTTCAAAATGACTTATCTGAGGAAAAATCTGCGTGACTAATATTTGGATTCTTTTTTCATGTTGCCAGATTGCCAACCCACCCACTACTTATCGTTTGGGCAAAAAGGCAAAGAAAACAAATTTGCAAGCCCTTCTTGTAATCATGTTTTCAAGATACAAAGTAGCTGTGACATATCAAAAGAAATGCCACTCTTTGAAGCAAACTTGTCTGTAATGGGTAATAGCTGTTACTGCAATGATTTGGGAAAGTGCAGTAAAAATGATTATTTAAGGTCTTTTTTGTGATACTATTTTCTAGATTAATCATTTGGGTAAAAATATGACTGTGTGGATCTGCGAGTTTATTTTTCACGGGAATGAGATGCACACATTTATTTTGGTGAAAACGAGTAGCATAGTAACAAAAATACCATTTACATCCTAAATTGCATAGCATGAGGTGAAAGGTTGAATTCTTGAAGACTCAGATTTGGAGGTCTGCAGAAGATATCGGGTCATTTTTTATTACAGCTGATTAAAATTGAGATTAATTTAAAAGTAGATCTGTGAGGAGCAGATAAAAGACTTGATGACCATTGGAATTCTCTGTTCACATATTTTTAGTAACATCTTAGAAAAATCATTGTATTTTAAATTGGAAAGAGTTACTGTTTCAAACATCATGTTCTAAATCGGGGATCTCAAACATGCGGCCCACATGTGGTCCATGGTTATTTCCTGCAGCATGTAACGACACCCAGAATTTGTAAATAATTATTTATGCAGATTCTTTCTTCATAGTTAGCCAGTTTTGATGCAGATTTCATTGCTACATTATTTACTTCTTGTTTCCAACATATCAACTGGCTACCTTTTGCGTGAGCTGCTTTCACTGTATGAAAAAGTTTCAGTGATGCAGCCCTCAGGCCAGTGTACTAGTTCTCATGTGACTCTCGTGTTGATTTGAGTTTGAGACCTTTGTTCTAAATTATGTTTTTCACTTTCATTAATGTGTTATGAGTTTTATGCCCTTAATATAAAAACAGAAAAGAGTGAGAAGCAACAAGCTTTGTAACATTCAACAAATTAATTTCCATAGAATAAAAAGTAAAAACATGAAAAAAAGGGAACATACTGAATGCAAATTAAAATCCCAAATAATCCTAGAATTGTGGACACAAGTCCTAATAATGAAAGTTCTGAATAAACGTTAGGAGCGATCTAAATTAAATCCAATGCTGAAGGTGTTGATGTGTCTGTGGTGTCCTGTATTGTGGTGTTGTACCAACAGTCTTTTGTTGAAACACAGTAATATGATTCCAGGTTTTAATTCACTGTGAATCCCAGTGAATGTCTCTGTCCAAGAATCTTATTTTTTTATGAGCACTCTGTATTTCCAGAGAAAAATCACTTGTATAATTTGAAGAAATAAATTTCAACCCAAATGAAGTACTGTACACAACAATAATACAAATTGATTCTGCTAGATCTTAACGCACAAATAACAGACTGTAAGAAGAACATCAGTTATATGACAAACCAAGACGAAAACAAAACCCCAGATTAGGGTCAAAAGTACATTGTTCTAGAAAGATCTTATTTATAATTAGAAAGTCCCCCAAATGATAATAAAACATGACAATCATCACGAAGTCTGGCTGTCAAAAAAATACAATGTCCTTGACTTAGCTTAAGATAATGATTGTCACTCTTGTGAAAAAGAAAAAAAGTTGTTTATCGAAACTGATTTTGGACAAGGTTGGCCACTAAATACACTGTTTCATTACCAATAGCATATAATGCAAAAATAAAAACACTAACAAACAATGCAAATTAAATAAACATAACAAATGCGAAAATTGCAATTTGATTGGTGAAACTGGAGGTCAGCAGATGATAATCTCACACCATTTGTGGTATCGAAACTGGGAATTCACTTTAATTTATTGATTATAAATTTTTGAGGACCTCATGGTTGCCAAAAATAACTAATTTAAGGAGCCATTAAAAAAAGGATTCACCTACATGAGAAAATAGTACCCTGTCCTCCCTAAGTGACATATCCATTACAACTTCCTCTCTAAGTGACATATCCATTACAACCTCCTCCCAAAGAGACATGTTGAGAACTTGCACCTTCCACAGTAACTTCTGAAATATTCCTCCCATGTTGAAATCCAGTACTCCTCCCTTAGCATTATGGATGGCATGCATTTGGGATAGGGAAGAACCCTATTAAATTTGGAGTATAAGGTCAGAGGTTAAGGTCACTGATTAAAATGGGGGGGGGGAAGATGGTTTCTATGCAGTGAAACTAGTTTTACGTAACAAACCTAGACCAAACTTTGTTGATGGTGTGCACTCTTGGTATGTAAAAAGCCTGTTGATGTTAGAGTCAGAGGTCAAGGTTCCTCTAATGGCAAAAGAAAAATGGTTCTGTACAAAAATTGTATACTTAGAGGACTATTGTGCCATTCATGTTAACTCATGTTATTAGGCTGACAACCTGGTTTTATCATCAGGAAAATATAGCGGAGCATGAGAGATACATTACTTAAGGTCACGATATGCATTTGTTTATTAAACAGTCATTCTGAAAAAGCAACAGAATGTGCAAAAAATCATTATATTTTCAACCCCTACCTATCTTTTTAAAAATCCCTCCTCTATTCAGAAATTTCAGCTATTTCCTCAAAGGGGGGGGGGCAGGGTTCTGCATGCAATTTCCACTTCTAAAATGCCGCTTATGTGTAATTTTCTTTTCATACATTGCATATTACAATTCAGGAAAGCAATAAAGAAAAAAAAAACATGATGAACTTAGTTTTAATAATAATGATGAAATTTTTGAATAATATTAAAAAGGCACATATCGAAGAAATATTTCTAGAGTGAAGTGGAAACATATATTTTTGTATATTTGCTCAGAAACATTGATTTCTTTTTATTATACTAGTATATATTTTAAGGCAGAACTGTTGATTTGCTGGATTTTCTCCATTTTGTGCCAAAGCAATTGACAGCTGCATTGCTACATCAGTAAAGAGGGCCTTGAGTGGCAGAGTGGTCAAAAGTGCTCACCGTTACGGATCACTGCCATCTCACCTCTGTCTGCGTGGGTTCGAGTCTCGGGTTCGGCCAATGTGGGTATGTGAGAAAGCTTGCTAGTGGCTTCTCATGGGTCGGTGGTTCTTTCATGGGTTTTCCCAGGTTCTTCCTCCACCATTAATACTGGCCGCCATGTATAGCCTATCCTGTGCTGAAAAATGGCGTTAAACCCTATGACAACAACTAAAACTACAGCTACTTCATTAAGAAGAAGTTCCTGAAGTTTTCAGTTGCATTAGGACAAAGACAGTTTACAAATGTTTTACACATCATCTTTTGGGTTGTGTATTTTGTAAAAATAATGAATGTTTGTACAAAAAATAAAGAGGATTTTTATTTTTATTAATACGTTTCATGTGCAGATTGATACTGTTGGGGTGGGGTAATGTAGAAACATTACAGAGCAGCTGTATCTGACAAACTTCAGAGTGTAACATCTTTCAACAAAAGATTTTAATGATTCTGAGTTTACTTGTAAGGATTTTTGTTCTCCTTTCGTTTATTTCAGGAACTTTTATGTGGCTTTGGCAAGCTTACAGATTGGTAGCAGATGCTGCATCCAATCTTTGATTGCTGCTTAATTTTGGTTTGCAATTGACACAAATCAAACATCAGTTTTACCCATCTTTTCAAATGCGATGTGAGTTAAAATTGATACATAAAATTTTTTTTTTTTTTTAAATTGTTTTAGTACTTTTTCAATTTTAAATGAAATTATTTCAAATTTAAAAATACCCAGTGATTTTTGTTTATGTTCAAGCAAAGTCATTTTCTATGCAGTCATATTATCATTGGAGACTTTTTACTGAGGACCTCTACATTTGATTAGACCAAACATTTTTCACTTAGTATTTGGTACAGTGCATACATTATGACCTTTTCATTGTATCACATGCATCATTTCCAAGCATGGTAATAATTGTCTCCACAAATGACACCTTGTTTCCATCATTTGGATGAGTTTATGGAGTTGGATTAAACAAATTTGTCAATTATATCAGTGAGAATAATTGTTATGTATATTTAATTTAATTGCTTGTTAGTGAGTACCGTATTTTATGTATTTTTTTGTACCCTTTAATTTTTCGTACAGAATCCAGTTATCAAAATAATAATTATTTAAATGTATCATAATTTTTCGTACATATCACTTTGTATTATTTGAAAAATTCATTAAATAATCGGACATAAAATTTCCACTAAGAAGGTTTACGTTTGCAAAAAAGATAGAAAATACCGTATTCCCATCTTGTTTTTACAAAAATTAATGATTAATTGTTGGTGAGAAAATATAATGATTGATGCATAAGCATGGGTGCCCACAGCATTGGTCAAGGGGAGTCACATGACCCCCCTGGAAATCATACTGCAATATATATTCCGACAAGTTTAATCATGCAAATGAAGCTGAAAATAGTCACAAAATTCTGTTCAAAACACTTAGTAAATATTAGCTTTAGTTTCAGACTGCTTACTATACTAACTCTCCCGGCTGTGACTGACTGACCTCCCCCCCACTTTTGCAAAAGATCCTGCAGGCACCCATGTGCAAAAACTCTTATTGTCATTACAATATCTACTAGTGTTTATTAACAAATGAACAAAGGACTTTACAGACCATACCTTTAAATATTATCATTAATTAGTTCTCCTTATTAAGTCCGTCACCGTAACAAAACACCATGTGCATTTTAAAACGAGTTCGGAAGCCCTTTGATGTTGTCTTATCCAACAAAAATTACATCTCAGTACATGCTGAAGTGAAGACCACAGACCATTGGTCAACTAGTCTTATTGTTTCATTAGTCATGCAAACATAAAATATAAAAACCTTGTCATTTTCCATCGTAAATTTGAAATGTCACGGACTCCGTTAAATTGATTCGTATATATACATATACTATCTTTTAAGTGCTTGTTCTGTTTTTACTTGGATATAATTAACATTTTATTGCAAATCTATTCTATGATATACCCCGCTATTATCTTTATTGGCGAGTTTGAATAACAAGTAATGCATATGATCGCTTGTCCTTATAACATTGCAATATGGACAACGGCTTCAATAGCACATTGACAGACTTTCATTTCCCTAAAGTGAGGCTCATTTCCCTACTGGCAGCCTCGCTGATTTGACCTCTTCAGTCGATTCTTGCCCTCAATCTGGTTTCAACTAGAATAACCAAAGCGCTAAGCATGTTTAATTACCTTTTAAATAACACTGTATACCCATGTGGTTGTTGTGACAATGTGCATCGTAATTAAAACAAGAATGAACTTGATTTAGCAGTGTTTATTCCTAATGGAATATAGTAGGGTCATAATACACAAGGATTATCCCACTCGTCAGGTAACTGAAAATAGTCTTTTTCCTCTTTGCAAAAGCTTCAAATAAAAACTACATTGAATAAATACGGTCTTGTACACTGAAAAAAATTTGTTTGATTGATCTCTCTGGCGCGCGTGCACATACGTGCGTGCATGCGTCTGCACTCATGCACATTAACTTAAACGTTAATTTCAAGTTCTTTATTTTTTATTGCAATTTGATAATGAGATTATTGTTGCAGTAAAAATACAACTTGCACTTAATTTCTTGATGATGTGGGGTCGTATCGTTGCGTACAATTTACCAATAAATAATACCCATAACTTATACATGTTCAAACCATCTTGATCATTTTGCCAATATTACACAACATAACAGCTACATATGTTCTAAATGCAGAAGAGCTTGCACACCGAGACATAATCCTCTCTCTCTCTCTCTCTCTCTCTCTCTCTCTCTCGTTCACTAATAACAACAGTACTTTTGATTTATGAGACAGAAAATATACGTTTACTTTGTATGTTTGTACCGTTAGGTTGTCAAGTAGCGTGTTTACTGTAGAACTTGTTTTGGTACGATCCTTTATTTTTCATACACGGTCAGCACCACCAAATGATAATTATTTATTTTACATATAATTTTTCGTACACTGAAATTAATAATTATTTTTTCGTGTATGAAAAATTACATAAAATACGGTAATATTTAAATTTTTTCTATTACATGCGATTGTACAGTAGAACCAGTCTTGAAAGACCACCTCTTTTGCCAAAAATGTATGGTCTCTCAAGACAGGTGGTCTCCCATAACAGGTCACAACCCTATATAATGAACTAATTTGTGCATTAAGAATGTGGTCTCTCAAGACAGGTGGTCTCACATAGCAGTGGTCTCTCAAGACAGGTTTTACTGTAATGTTACATTGTATGTTGGACTTGACCATGTCCAAAACTGAGCTCATTTCTGCTTGACTCAAGTTGACTTTTTTAAAATTTTATTCATTGTAAACAACAAATACATAGCTAAATTATTCTCTCTGTGTATGGGAGGGGCCCCGAGTGGCCAAGTTGTCTAAAGTGCTCACCGTTACGGATCACTGCCATCTCACCTCTTTCTGCGTGGGTTCGAGTCTCAGGCTCGGCCAATGTGGGTATGTGAGGAAGCTTGCCAGCAGCTTCTCGTGGGTCAGTGGTTCTTTCTGGGGTTTTTCTGGGTTCTTCTTCCACCAGTTATACTGGCCACCATGTATAGCCTATCCTGTGCTGAAAAATGGCGTTAAACCCTATAACAACAACAACTCTCTGTATGGGCTTAATATCAGGATCATTAATAGAAGAGGTAAATATGTTTATTTGGGTCAAAGTTTTGGAGTTTCTTAAGTGAATTGTACATAATCCAAGTTATTGTTTAGTAAACAGGCTCATTCTAGAAGGTTATTTTCCATTAGGTAATATTTTATTTTAGAAAATGCTTACTGTAACCTGAGGTCAAGTAGAGAACTATATAATCTTGTAATTGCAATTGTGAGGACTTGGTTATTTGTGTTTTAACATCTTGCACTTTCAAGTTGTATTATGTTGAGACCAGTTGGGCTGAATTTTATTATCTTCAAATTATTGAATTCAAGTGATTATTTTCTCTGGAAATACAGAAGTGCTCTGATAAAATTCTTGCATAGAGACATTCACTGGAATTTATGCGGAATTCAAACCTGGAATTATATTACTGTGATTCAATAAAAGACTTTTTGACACATCAACACTCTATAAGCTATAAAAGAAACATCATCGCCGTCAGTTTTGGATTTCATCGGAACTTGTACTGAGTTTTATTCAGGACTTTAAATTACTAGGGCTTGAGTCTGTAATTCTTGGATTATTTTGGGATTTAAATCGCATTACTGTTTCTTTTTTTGTTGTTTTGTTTTCACTTTGTATTTTAGGGAAATAAATTATTTGTTAAATTTTACAAAGCTTGTTGTCTTTCACTCTTTCCTCTTACTTATTTTAAGAGCATGGACTTGAAACAGTATTGATGATTGACTTTCATTTGGCTGTGAAAAGCAAAGTATTAACTTTAATGGTGCAATTTTAATCCAAAAGACTACCAAGTCTGTTATATATATATATATATATATATATATATATATATATAAATAAATAAATTACAGAAGAGTATTAAAGCTTACACTTCACTGATTTTGAGACAAAGCCACTGAATCAATATTAAGTCAATCAGATTTCATGGTACACAGAAATGCTTGTTGGGTAAATAATCTCCTAATTGCAGAATTAAACAAGTCTAGCTTTCTCAAAACCACTGATATTAGGTCTGATCTAAATGATGGAAGCCTGTTTAAGTTTGGAATACTAATGTCTGGTATGCTGTTTGAGTGGACGTTGTTTAAAGTTCAGTATTGTCTTTAAAATCCAAGAGATATCATATATGGCAAGTAGTGTCTCCTTTCTTTCATATGAAGGGCCAGTTTAATCACCATCTGTTGTCATGAGCATGAAATGTAGGTTGTAAATATTTTTACAGTCTGCTTGAAGTGAATAAATTTTAATGTAATTATAATATTTCCATGAAATCTCTTCCACTGTATATTTTCAGAAATAAGGCTAAATTTCTAATCTTACAGGGGAAAGGACCAAAGCGAATGAAAGGGAAAGGTCCCAAGAGGTCTGACGGGAGCTTCTCTGATAGTTCCAACAGTTTTATTCGTCAGGTAGGTCATGTTTTACATTATGTTCTTCATCCCAGGATTAAGGTCAGCCTTGTTAATAATTTAAAAAGTTGTGGGTTGGTGTAAAATGAAACTATTTTTCTTGAATGGAAAGTTGTCAAAATTTTGTACAGTTGCAGATGCACGTATTATCATGTATGGTCTTATTGCAGTGGAAAATTCTGAAGATGTTCTGCGTGCACAGAATTTAGATTGTAATGGTATTGGAAGAAAAGAAAGTGTGTTTCTTTGTTATTGAAAGCAAACTTTTGGGCAGGTAGCTTTTAGTATTAAATGTGAAGGAAGTTATTTTCAAGCCTTGTTTTGTAATATATGTAGTGATCATTTGCTATAACTGGCCTTGAATTAATAATTGTTTAAAGGGATTAAACTGGACTTGAATTAATAATTCTTTAAAGCAAAGTAAACCCACTCTGGATCTGGATATAGATTGTTTAATTCTGAAATTGTAAGGCTTTCAAAGTTACCTCCCTTGAAATCAATGTTGACTTATGGGTTTGTACAGTGGTTTGCCTCTTATATGGCTGCCCTTCTGCAGCAGGAAAGTGGCCTTATAAGAAGGGTGTTCTCTCTAGAAGGGAATCACACATCTGAGTAATAACTACATATAATGTATGGAAGGCTTAACTACTTTTTAAATATTTAATATTTTCATTTAAAGATCACAAGAATGTTACTTTAGTGGATTTTTAAAAAAAAAATGAGTAATTGCCTTTTGTGATGGAAAATGATTTTGTCAAGAAAATCAGGGTATGAACATTCAACTGCAACTTTTGCTGTTTGTTGAGTCTATTTTCACATTGCAGTCGAATGTATATTGATGATGTTTATTTATGTTTGTCAGACATACATTTCTCCAAATGTGATCAAAAGACACTTCCTGGTTTTGTTTTCTTTTTTTGCTGCAACCCTAAATTGGCCAGCGAAAGGACCCATAACCTCTCATTCTTATGATTCTGCTGAGGACTCCTGCAATCCTTAATTTGGATTGCAGCCTGAGGTTGGGAATAGCTTGTTTAGTTTAACTACTTTCATTTTCCTTTTAAACTGAGAATGTCTGACCACAGTTTACACCTTTTGAAACAACTTATTATTTCATTGGCAATTTGTAGATTTTACACAAGATGCTCTGTGTTTACAGAGGAAATGAGCTTGTCACATGGTTGACTGTTTTAGTCTGGCAGTCTTTCAAGTACTTTTTATAATCTATGAGAGAAAAGTCACAACAGCTGACATTCCATTTTTGCTTTCAAATTGGTATGCGAGAAAGCTTGCCAGTAGCTTCTTATGGGTCATTGGTTCTTTCCAGGGTTTTCCCGGGTTCTTCCTCCAACATTTATACTGGCCACCATGTATAGCCTATCTTGTGCTGAAAAATGGCATTAAACACTACAACAACAACAGCAACAAATGACAAGGTGTCACACCAAGCTGAGCAATACTGTGCTTCTTAGCAGTTAGCTTCTGTCATCTTATAATTTTATCAAAGTGACAAAATCTTAACACGGAAGTGTGGATTATTGGATAACTTAACTCTTTGCATAGATTAAAGTTATTTTATCAGAATATTGGAAGAAATGTAAATGTACCTAATTTAGAAATCAACAAATATTTTTTGTGAGATTTTTATGTGTATTCCCACTATTTGTCCACTTGCAAGGGGTATATTTGAGAGTTTTTGCAGAAATATGCTGGCTGCTGGTGATGTTAGAGTGGTGGCCATCTTTGAGGGGTACTTTTGAACACAAACCCTTTGGTATGAGAGGATTCTGGCTGTATCAAGAGGTTGGCCACTGGTTATGGGGAGTGTTCAAGGGGAGAGCACTGTATCTTATGTTCATTACAGGAATTAATCGATTGATTTCCAGGAATATGTTTATATTTGGAAGATTGCATGGTTTTCAGTGTGTGGGGCCACTCTGCACATCAACAATAAGAGACTTGTTACTTTTCCCATGAACAACATTGCTATATAAAGTTGATCTTTAAGCTGGCAGACACCTTTGTTCCCAGGGGAGATAAATCTAAGTGGAACTTAAACATCACATCTTATTTAGAACACCTAATTGCACCAAGTGATTTGTCATGTAGAATGATTTAGACCGCAAACAAATTTTAAAATGATATACTTTTACCAGGTTATGTGACAGAAAAATCCAAATTGTATTTCTTAACTTGCATCAAAGTTTGAAGCAAGTAAGAAACACTTTTTTTTTAAATAAGAAAAACTAAAACATTTCCAGGACTAACAATGAACTACTGCATGATTGCAATGGGTTATTGAATAAAAAAATTACTTAAAATGCAGAGCTGATCAGAGTAGTGAATTTTGATTTTGTGGAACATTGTCCATAGTTTATTAAGAACTTTCTGCAGTGTACAGGGGCTATCCAGGGGGTGACTAGGTTAAAAAAGTTACTGTGGGGTGTCAAATTTTGCTCTGTTATCAGATAGTAGAAATCGTGTCCAAGAACATTAACAGATTATGACCATACTAAGTTGCCATTTGAGAAAGTTCAAGGTTTGTTTTACAGTTAAATGTTGTCATTTCACTGACCACATGCCCTTTGAAAAGTGTTTATTGCATCTGGCCATATAAAATTATTTAATTACTTGCAAGAAATAACCAACTTGCTAAAAACTTTCCAGAAGCTATGAAGTGGACCTGTGTATTTATGTCAGTAATTGTTTCAGTGAAATATTTCCTGATCGGAACTTATGATTCTATAACAAAATGTTTCAATGCCATTTTAGATAAGTAACAGACTTTCATTAGGATTATACCTCAACACATAGTTTATTATACATATAGTTTATTTACACATATGATTTATTGCAAATATAGTTTATTACACAAATACACATATATTTTATTACACATGTAGTTTATTTGTCCTAACTCGAACCGACAAATATGGATTGTTATGTCTGTTCTGGGCATGAGGCATATCATTGCATAAATGGTACGGGACAAAATCCAAGGTCAAGCCAGATGGCACTTCTTAAGGCATGAAATGTGAGTCAAGGCCATGTTTAAAGTTAACTGGACAGAATAAGACTAGGTAAAACTTTCAGCTAGTATTTTATTCATTTTTAAAAAAGTCATTTTCATCATAAAAATTTTAAAAAGATTAGCAGCAGCAGCAGCAGCAACATCATCTACAACTACTGCTACTGCTGTTAATATTGCTACCACTCTTTATAAATTTTTGAATATTTGTCAGGTCCTCTGAAAGTTGCTCACTTTTGCCTGTTTTGTCAGGAGGGAGATGTTACTTCTGGATGTGTAGGGACATAGGATGATCTTGAAGTATAGACTCAACACCTATTAAAGTCATGTGGGACTGTCCTAAAAGGATATGCTAAACTCTTGAGTTGACATGTGTAAAATAAAATAGCATCGGACACTGACCACTAAACCCACAGTGTGACTTAGATTTTCATTTAATTATACAGTTGAACATAATTGAAACTCACTGAGAAATTTATTTGCAAATGATGTATTCATTTTGCATTGAAATCACCATACTGCCATGTGAATAGACAGGTTGCATTGATAAATGTATTTACCATTCTGCTTAAGTTTTATTATACATTGATGGACATTAACTAAAATACAGAATGAGTCTATCAATTACTCCATCCATCATTCAATTGTTTGAAAGATTATGAAGTGAGAATATGTCAAAAGCAGGCTAGAAAATTCCACTTGTCTACTTGTATTTACAAGTGGTGGCTGAGATAGGGCAACTGATTTTTTCAGGATGCTCAGCCAGTTGGACGAGTTGCATTTTAGGCATAATAAAGATTTTCAAGCATGGACTTGTTGAAATGTTAAATATTAGATCTGGGCTTTAAGGTGACCAGAAGGAGACAGTAATATTAATAAAAACTATTTGGCTTAGAATATTTTTTACTTAACAGTGGAAAATAATTACCTGCATTTTTAATAGCAAATAACTTACCTGTCAGTAAGATATGGCCCCCTTGTGCATCTCACATGCCCATGAAAAGTCATCTTTTTCAAGGACATTATGTTAATGTTTGTGTTGTACATAATTTGACCAGAGAAAAATTGCTTGGCGTGAGTTTAACACCATATTTCAGTCCTTCCTTCAACAATATTTTATCTCACTGTTAAATTCACTGTTTCATCATCTGTTTATATGCTGGTATTCCCTGCCCCTTTTTGGAAATTACTTATGTAAAGGACCTCTTTGGTTACTATGTTATGTCCCACCCATTAGAGGTTAGGGTAGACCCCTCTTATTATCAGTATGGGTACATGTAAGTCTTGCGTGTTAAGAAATAATGCAACATAGGCCCTACCCTAGCTTGATAGGAATTTGTATTCCTTGCTTTTGAATAATTGATTAAACATAAATTCAGTGTTTTTTCATCCTCACAATTGTATATTAATAGTTTGCATAACCTGCATCACGTTGTTATTGTGTTTGCATTACTCCAAGGGAATAATAAAAGGTTTAACAATTAAATGTCATCCTTATTATGAAAAGACAGGTAAATTCCTCAATAGCTTGTGCATTGCTGAACTTGTGCATACACTAGGGTATATATAGTGCACTAGACTATATATAGCACACTAGGGTATATATAACACTCTAGGGTATATATAACACACTAGGGTATATATAGCACACTAGGGTATATGTAGTGCACAGTCCTCATGATTTTCATGTGTGATTGTCATTATTTATTGCTTGCTGTCGCATAATTTTTATTTCTGAGAACAATGTCAAGACAGTGTGGGAAAGTGTGAACAAAAGAAGGGCCCATGCAAAACTATCCCAGACTGCCTCACACGTTCAAAGTGAACATGAAAGGATAATATTTTGCATAGTATGGACTAAAAAATCTGGATTCTTCCCAATTCCAGATGTACTTGTAGGTTTTTCAGTTTTTCCACTTGCAGAGTCCCAGGGAGTCCACTGCAAGATGACTAGTTCTTCAGTTTGGAAGAGCAGTCCTGGATCCCAGGAGATTATGAGACCAGTCTCTCTGGAGACAAGTGAAACCACTCCTGTTGGAGGGAATGAATGTTCAAGGAGTAGATCACCTCATCCAAAAGGACCAATGCCCAGCCACTCTTTCGCAGGTAATATACTATATGATGATGCCCCATCTATCCTCCTTGACTCAAATGTTTTAGAGTTAGAAGCAGCTCATTTCATGTCTCCTGTTGGGTTCAGAAAAAGAGGATCTCCAGGGCTCAACCACAACCAGATCTCTAGCTTCTTCCTCAGTTCCCAGCAATTAAGGAAATATCACAGAGGTTTTCAACAGGTCAAGACATTACATGATGATGCAGATGGTGGTCTGTTCCTCCCTCAGCCTTGAGGCCTATTGTCTCTCTTTTGAGTTACTGGTACATTCCCTGAAGTGGGTATTTCTGCTGGAGCCTTCACATGTCTTCCCTTTAAAACAATTGAAGGTACTGAGCAGAAAGTCTGTCTTTTGGTCACCATAGCTTCACATGCTGACCTCTTCTCGGCTACTTCATTTAGTATGCTGCAAGAGGCATCACTGAATCCTGTTGCATTACAATATATACTGGAAGCTGTGGCCAATACATCTCATAATGCGCTCTGTGTCACAATGCCATTATTGGCAAAACTTCTGCAGATCCACCATGATGTTTGTACTGGGCTCCTCAAAGGTCTTACTTAACCACAGTAAAGATTTTCTAAGGACTACTCCATTGGAAGCCGAGAACCTCTTTGAAGGACTGCTGCCAATCTAGTTCTCTTAGGACGTCAAATATGTGCCCTGTACAATTTCTCCTTCTTACAGGGTGGAAATCACACAGATTTTCTATCAGCTCTGAATCGTCTAGAACCAGATTTTCATCACCATTTGCACTGGTGAATGAATTGGGACAAATTCCTGACCTGGGTCCTCATGCATGCACCTGACCCCACATTTATCAGTTAGCTGATGGGTCAGATTCCAGCTGGGGCAGTGATTTAGAGCTGGAAAGCATAATTCTCCAAGGTTATCAGACTTTGGATGAATCATCCCTCCACATAAAGTATCTTGAAATAAAAGCTGTATTTCCTGCTTTTAGACCTGATGATATATCAGCCAAGGTTTCTACCTCACAGAAAGAATCTTCTGTTACAACATGTGGGCTCCCTTCTTAACATCAGCCCACACATTCTCCAACTTCACACCTGGCCAGTCTTAGGTGATCAATCCACCAGAACAATTTTTGGGCCTGGTTGCCATCTGCATCTCTCAGGCTATGATGCCAGGTGGAAGATCATCTGTGATTGATGCAGGAGGAAACGTTGATCCGAGATGTCCCTCTGTAACTTAGGATGCTAATCTCTTTTTGTTCCTTTTTATGATTAAAAGAACAAAAGATATCCAGTATTGACTATCAAAGGCTATAGAACTGCCATTTTCAACAGAATTAAATTCTCTCAGGGTTCAACAGTTGGTTTGGATTTGCACCATGCTGACCTAGAGACCTGTCTCCTGCTTTCTTATGCCAAGATGGAATCTGTCTTGTGCGGTATGGTTTTTAACCAAAACTCCCTATGAACCATTGAGTAAGGCCTTTTCAATACCTCACACTCAAGAATGTTTTGTTACTCGCTTTGGCATCTGTATGGTGAAGCGAGAGCCATGCATTGTCTTTCAACACTGGTTTAATGGGAATTTACAAATCCATGTTTTCTTTGTCAACAGGGATTTTTAGCAAAAATCTTGTTACCTTCAGTAGCTCCACTTCCTGAAGAGATCCCCAGTTCTAGAGATGATCAAAATAGACTCTTATGCTCAGTGTGGACACTGTTTCTATCTTGGTGCAACAAAAGGGAAAAGGAAGGCTTGGAAACAACTTTCCTTCCTCTTAAGGACTCCATTAAAATTTCAGTTTCCACAATATTGTGGTCGATTGTCACCACAATCAAAAATCTTATTAGTCCCTTACCAGAAGAGAACTGTTATAAAACAGGAGGCCCATGATCACTGCCTCATGGGCCTATCTAAATCATTTTTCCTTGGAGGATGTCATGAAGGCAGTGTTTTAGAGATCCCATTCTACCTTCTACTGAGCTTGTTATCACAACAAACTACATGTACTCAGAGACCCAGCCACATCAGCCAGTTTGAAAATTTTGTTACTGCTACTCCTCCTGATTGGATGGTCTTATCATTTCACTAAAAATCTTTTTATGATGTCTAGTTATTTTTAAATAAAAATGGTGCTGATCTGACAACCAATATGGCCACCACAGCAGCCATCTTGAAAATCACATTATGGTTACTTTTTACAAACAGAAGTCATATCAACATCGGGTTTCATAGAAGGGATATTCATATTGGTATGGAGTTTTTCACCAATAGTATCTAGTTGGTCCTAAATGAAAATAGTGATGATCAAACAATGCTTGTCATTATCCAATGGAATTATATCTAGAAATAATGAGAAAACAGGAAATTGAATATGTTTATTGATTTTTCAAACAAATTAATGTATAATTTCCATCTAATAATGCTTAATGATAGTTCCTTAGCAACCATGAATTATTTCTTTTAATATAATAGCAATTAATAATTAAAATATGCTGAGCTGTCAGTAGAAGAAAGTCGCCCAAATTTTCCCAAGACTTCTTGTCCTAACTTTTGTAGGTCATGAAAATAGAACATTACAAGTTTTAGGGCACCATTACTTATTTTCAACAATTCAGTTTTTTCATGTTCCATGCACAGCCATCCTTTGAGGGCAGAAGTATTAGGAACCTTCCACTTGTGGTTCCTGACTCTCACTTTTCCTAATTTGCCCCATAGTTGTGAAATTTACTGGATTTTTTTTTTTTTTTTTTACCTTTTATGTGGGAATTGTGGACCTTCATTTTCAAAATCCATCAGAGCACTCTGTCTTTGGGAAATTGAGTTTGAATAATCAGCCAGTTTATTCTAGTGATTAATTTTTATAAAGCACTGATTGGATAAGATGTTAAATTATCCTCCGTTGCTTACTGATAGGCAGTGAATTGCAGTAAATTGTTTGTGAATTATCTGGGAGTGGCAGACTTGTGTGTCAGATTTTTGTCCATGCATTCTTCAGGCATGTTTTTCTGAATATTTATGGAAATAAGGTATCAATATATGAGAGTTTTTTAAAGGTTGTCTGTGTAATTCTTCTGTCTTGCTCTTGTAGTGGAACCTCATTGATTATGCACTTCTAGAATTTCAGCAGCAATTTGCAAACTTGGATTCCGGCTTGATCTGTACTATAGTTGCTGAGTTAGTTCTGAGCTAAAAATGTCTAGACTCGTGTTCGAATGAGTGAAAATTTTAATAAAGAATACAAATCTTTCTATACCTGTGTTTCTTTTCATTGCTATTCACCCCTACACCCACCCTCACTACATTTATCTTTTGAGCATTCATTGTTGAAACATAGAAAATACAATTCCACACAGTGCAGAAAATATTGATTTGTCAGCAGGTGCTGGTTTTAAGCACCTTTGTGCTTGATATGATATTTTTGTCCTGCTATATACTGTATTAAGTTGAAAAATAGGGACATTGTTTTTTTTCAATAAATTTGTTTTTAAAAAATCCTGTACATTATTGGTAATGATAAATGGAAATCACTTCGGTTTGGTTTCGTTTGATGTTTCATAGTATGTCAACCTAAGTAGATTCAAGTGCCTTGCCCCTTGGAGACAACATAGTAGCCAACTTGGGATGATCCTGTGGTAGGAATTGAACCAACATCCCTTTAGTCAGGAGTCTGTCATAATAACCACTGAGCCACCATGATTCCTGCCTCCATTTGTCACCTTCCTTGACATGCAGAGGTTGCCTCAGGCCTATTCTACATCCCAGAGTCTCCAGGTGGAAATTTGTGTTAGATTCACCTTACATAATGTCTGCATAATAATTTTGGAAATTTTTTCCTGGGGTAGTGGACATGCCCATGGGCTTTAACTTAGAAATTGTTGACATCCCCAAAAGCACATATATCATCCCCATGTTTTTTGTATTAAATAAAAGATGGTATCATGTAGTCCTACAAATCTGTACTGTTTGCCAGTCTTTCTACATACAGCTATGAAGGATATGTAAAAACAGCTAATTGTATGAATGTGTATTTCAGTCATTGAGTTTAAACTAGGTACCACAGAAGTCGTCTTGGTGATAATTCATGAGTGTCCTTTCAGTCAGTCTTTAATTGTCATAGCTTGCATTTGTCCGTATGTTAATCTCAATCTGTCTGGTGGTGTGGATTCTGTAGTTCTATGCAGTGTACCGCAAAATTGGTGGATGGCTTGTATTTGGGGTTAGGAAGAAACCTATTGATATTGAGGTCAAAGGTCACTGACTGAACAAGAAGAATTGTTTCTGATAATTTTAGTTCTACATTGACCACGTTTGGTGGATAACTTGAACTTAGGGTAAAAAAGAAATATTTTCAGCAAAATAATTTTAGTTCTACACCAAGTACCTTGACTGAACTTCATTTATAGCTTGCTCTAATATGGAAAAAAACAATTAGGTTCAAAAACTCAAAGGCTAGGGCTACTGTGCCTTAAAGAATGAAAGGGTTTCTGCACAGTAACTTTAATATTATATTACTTACCATTACCTGTCATGGTGGATGACTTTGTTGAGGAAATGAAGAAAGACTATTTGGCATCAAAGGGTCAAATATTGAAGTTATTGTGCCTCGAAGAAGATACTTGATCTCTGCATTATATTTTTAGTTCTTGATGGCCAAACTTGACCAAACTTTGTGGAGGGTTTATTGTGCGGGGTGAGAAAGAAACCTTTCTATTTTGGGGTCTAAAGGTCAAAGGTAAGGTCAATGAATGAGAAAAAGAAAGCTTTTTTCGTCAAAACTTGAATATAAGACCATGTATGTTTTCTTACCAATTTGTTTTGGATGTGAATAGCTTACATGTGTGGTAAGGAAGAAACCTGCAAATTTGGGAAGGTCAAAATTTTTGAGGGTCAAAAGATGGAAAGTGAAATTAACAGTAAGTAAAAAAGAAAAGATTTGTTCAGTCCTCTTCACTTTGGCATCAGTAGCATTACATACATTGATGAGACCTTGATAATTCATTCCTGTGTTCCACAACATCATTTAGAATAGCTAAGGCTGCTGATTGCCCATTCTCAGAACTGTTTGCTCACTGCAGTAATACGTTAGCAAAGATTATTTGATATTGTCCACATTTTGTTTGATGCTTTACAGTGACGAGTTTAACTTGCAGTATTTCATGTCATCATTGAGAGACATTATATATGACTTGTTTTGGAGGATTAATAATAACAAGATTTTCAATTTAACTGCCTTGGTGACCATATTGGATATCAGTTGGGCAACAATGCTAGTCTTCTTAAGTTTTGATTACAATCTCCCATCTGAGGACCCTATCTGAGGACCCCATCTGAGGAAATTGTAGTGAGGGCTGTTGTACCCATTCCTGATATCTCTTTGTTGTGGATATTTACAAATGCAACAAAACAGATGTAAAGTACCAAGATCTTGCAAGTAAAGAATTTCTCTTATTTTGCTGCTGGTAGTTTTTACTAGAAAACTGTTGTTGCCAGAATTTTCAAAGTTGTTGCCAAATTTTATTCAGAAAAATGTATGTATGATTATCCAGTTTACAAGAAAAGAACAACACTGGAATTTTCATTATTAATCTGGCTCTTGTCCAGCTTCAGTCATTACCCATTATTAGCAAGTGTTTTCTTTTGTTTTTCTTTCAGTTTGTGTGAAATATATGTTTTCAAACCAGTACAATTTTGATTTATTGCTAAAGTATGCATGTGTTTGTATTAAGAAGTTTAATCACTTACAAAATCTTTACAAACTTAAGAAATATGTTACATTATTGGACATAGGTGACTTAAAGGCAAAAATTGGCAGAGAACAGCATGAACTTAAAAGTTTCAGTTGCCAGATATGTTGTTACTGGTACACCCCTGCCTCTTTAGAGGCTCTTTGTAGGAATAACAAGTGTCTGTCCTTCTGGCCATGTCTTGTGAATGCAACTTGTCCCATAGGTTTCCATGGATTGCCATTAAAGTTGGTAAATATTATGGTCATCCTTTTAGGATGTTCATTTCAGGAAATCATTAAGGTCCTAAAACTGTTAGCTCCGCTGTTTATTGACCAGAAGATATTATGGTATGGCTTATCGTCCATTGTTGTTCAACATTCGTCTAACCATTGGTACAAGTGTGTTGTCACTACTCCTCGTAAAGACCTTGAAGGATTCACATGAAATTTAGTCCTAAATGAAAATGGTGCTGCTTAGATGTTCAGTATGACTTCAACAGTAGCCATCTTATAAATCTTTTTATTGATACTCCTCTTGAATGGATGGTTATATTAATGTTGGGTTTTCGCAGGAAGACTGCTCAAGATTTCACATTGGTTCCAAATAAAAATGATGTTATAAAGACGTCCAATATAGCCACAGAGGCCAGCTTGAAATGCTTCACTCCTGAAATGGATGGTCATATAAGCCTGGAAGTTTTACTAAAAGGATTCTTACGATATCCTAAATGACAGTGGTACTGGTCTGACAAAGAATATGGCCACCATGAGAGGCATCTTGAAAATCTTGTTACGACACTCCCTCGATAATTCTCATCTGGATGACTTGTGAATCCACTTACAATGTGGGGTCAGGCATAGATCACACTAGAACAACCCCACCCACCCCCGTTTTGGTCCCTATTTTTTGAATGTGAAGAAAATCAAGATGAAAATGGTACATGAAACTTAGATATATCATTCACTTTATGATCAGAAATGGTTGTTAGTAACCAGAAATTGGAATCAGCATCATGAAATTCTTAGCTTTTAATCACATATTTTGTCATCTGCAGTGTGATCATCATAAATGCAATAGGCCCTTTTATGTTTGAATGTGAAAATACCATTACACCTATGTCCGTGAGTGTTTCTGTGAGAACATTTGGAAATATTTGTTGTATTGTTACACTTGATTAAATGAAGACCTGCGTTGTATTATCATGTTAATTACATATTTTGTATCAAATCAAACAAAGAGGGTATAATCAAAGAAAAGTTAAAATGCATGTAAATCCTACCTGCTAGTAGCCATGGTCATATGTGGCAGGTCAACTCATTTCAGTTGATTAGTTGAACACTGTTATAAATATTATGTAATTAATGTAATTACACTATCTTAAATTAGCCTACTCATTCACTAATGTGATCAAAGTGAGTAAGGAAGCCAAGCAAAATGAGTACTTGGAAAATTAAAAGCTGTTTCACACACAGTTCATTATGGAGAAGTGAGTTCCAGAGTTCATAGTTAACTTAAAATTCCAGAGATTTACACAATGATGACAAGTTTCACTATTGCAATGAAATTACAGCTTCAATATTTTATTAATAGAACAATAAATCAAATTGAATTTCTATGTTGACAATTGTTTAAAAAAATAAATGTCCCAAGTTTTTGTAAATACTTGTTTACTTGTTTTGTTGTGAATCAGTAGTAGCAAAAAGCAGCGACACAGTATTCATTGTTCTCATGTATACGTGTGATGGTTGTTGAAACCTCTTGGAGTAATGTTGTTAATGTTCTTTCAGAGGCTGAGTATCAAAAAAAATAAAGGTTATTTATACAAAAATTGTTCTTTATAGTCAGTTAGACCCAGTGCACTTATAAAACAATATTCAGCTATTAAGCAACTCTATTACCCACCCAACCCTTTGTTTTTTAGGTTTTTCTTGATGTTCAGCAGGGATGGCATGCCCTACAATATTTTTTAGGTCCCTTGATAACTTGTGCCCAAACTTTAAAATTTTTGGACTCCTTTGTGTGAGCTATCGAGCTGCATTGCCACCCTTCCTGAACCAAAAGTCACAACATCATGGGATTTTCATTGTAAAGCTTCTTATGGTAGTTGGTCTTTCATAAAAATTGTGCCAATCTGATATCCAATATTGTTGCACAGTGGCTATCTAAAAAAACCTTTTTGCCACTTGTAATTGCAAGTCATACTTTCTACGACGTCTGCTTGGTACTAAATGAAAATAGTGCTAGTTTGACATTCATCTTGAAAATCTGATTATTGCTGCTTCTAATAAATGGAAAGTTGTATCGATTTACGTTTTTCACCTGAAGACAAATTATAATATCTATTTTGTCCTGACTGAAAGATGTGCAGATGCTACTCTTAAATCAAGTCATATTGACATAGAAGACATGTTATTGTGTCTGGTTGGTCCTGAATGAAAATGATGCTGATCTGACATCCAGTATGGTTAGCATGTGAGCCATCTTGAAAATTTTGATGATGTTACTCCTTCTGAATGTGTGGTCATACTGATGTAAGAATTCCTATGATCTCTTGTTGGTCCCAGATGAAAATGAGCCCCTGCAAACATCCAATATGACAGACATAATAGACTGTAGAAAATCTTGTCATCAGTACATTGATATAAAGAGATACTTGTTCAGAGTTAAGTTCAACATGATTATAAAAGCAGTATTCAGCAATGTAACCTGCCTTCATTTTGCCTCCCTACATTGATTTCCATCCCTTTCTTAGTTTTTTTTATAGGGCCTTTAGTAAATTGCCTCCTTGCTTATTGTGCAATGGATGTTTCAGTTGTGTGCAAGTTATTGTGGGAGAGGTGTATGTTTCAGTTGTGTGCAAGTTATTGTGGGAGAGGTGTAGTATGATCATCAAATGAATATGTCCATCAGTCAGTAAATGTGCTCATGCAGCCTTTTTTTCTTTATAGAGTTATTGTAACTTTTGACTTGCTTGTGGATATAGTATATACTAAAATCTTGTGAATGCAACTAGTGGATTTCAGTGGTTAGGCATGAAACATGGGAAATGTTGTGGTCATCATATATATATATATATATATATATATATATATATATATATATATATATATATATATATATATATATATATATACACACATTTTGGTAAGTCTGTAAATTTCTGCTAATTTTGGTTGGAGTTGTTGCCCTTTTTAACATGAAATCTGGTGTAGTATAGGACTGAATCTTGTGAACACAAGTAGTCTAGTAGTTTTCATTGGATTGCCATGAAGCTTGTTACATATTATGGCCATCATTTGAAAATGTGCATTTTGATAAATTACTGTCTTTCATTAGTTTTGTTTGACTTATTGCCCATTTATCTTGTAAGGGAATGTACTGGATGGCAAAGTCTTGTGAACTCACTTCTGTAGTTGTTATGAATTACAGTGAAGTTGGTAATACTGAAGTTGTAATCTGATGATGTGCATATCACAAATCACTGTACTCTTGTGCTTTTAGTCATAGAAGAAAAATATCAGAGGTGGTTTCAGTGTTCATCAATTAAAAGGAAGAAATGGTCTTATCTTGAATTTCTAGAAATTCTCAGCCTGTAGAGTGTCAGTCCCTTCAAGGGACTCTTGTTATAGCAGAGGAGGAGAGGAGTATGTAGTAATTTTCATGTCCATTCATCTATCCACCAACCAGTTTGGTGACCACCTTATCCATTTCTTCATCTTGGATCTGAACTATAGCCTGAACGCAATAGTGGTTGATATTGTTGTACTCATCTTGCTGATATTAAACACCTCAGTATGATTCTAACATTCTAACAAATTCCCTGGTCAGAATAAGTAGAATGATTAATCCAAAACTTACACTGTTGGTGCATCATGCAATGATGGAATAGGGTCACATGCAATTTTATATGCAGATGGGGTCTATATGCAGTTGGATATGCATTACACATGGATAGATACGGTATGGCATAATGCTCTATGGTAACTTATCCATGCATTCTCTGGAGACTGGAGATGATTGGATTCAGCAACAAAGTGGAGCAGTTAAAGTCCCCAATACCATGGCTCACAGCACATATGGTTTGAATAATGTAGCAAATTTTTGGCATTTGTTGAAATAATTTCTGTTTGCCTTGTGTAGACCCATAGTCATGCCTTCCAGGGATTCGGTTCATTCACTAGTGCATTATATTGCATGTATCAATGACCTTTTGCCTTACTGTAAGGGTCTCCAAATTTAATTCATGTCAATTAACTTAGATATGGTTGCTTCATTTATCCCTTGCACACGATGCATGCAGTTTTGATAAGATTTCGTTTCTTTCAGATGGAAGGGAAAGGTTAACATGACAACTGAAAACACTTAACAAATTTTGATAAATCAGTAAATAAATACGATGGTTATACATTTTGCCTATTGATTAGAGGCATGCTTGACAAAATAATCAGACCCCTATTGTAATCTGTCTGTCCATCTGATAATTTTACAGGGAATGATTCAATTTTAACCAAATTTGTTGTGCAGTGTTATATTCAAGAGACGTTCAAAGTGTGATGCTTTCTTTGTCATTATTTAGAAGAGTTATGCCCCCTGATTGGATGTCCTCCAGATTTTGACTTTCACACTTGTAACTTACGAACGTTTGTTGGATTTTAATGAAATTTGACCTGGGCTTTATATCAGTGAGACCTTGAATGTGCTCAGTTTCAAGCTTTCTATAACATTTTTACTGGAATTCAAGCACCTGACTGACTTTGGTTTCCTCTGTAGACCTATCTAAGGCTCATTGGATAATACAAGCCGAATTTCTTATGCTGTGAGCTCTTGAAAGGCTGATTTCCAGTGTACAGAAGTGCGGGTCCCTGATTGCCTGTCCACATGACTTTCATTTCCACATTGTAACTTTACTGATGTTGGCAGGATCTCAACTGAATTTGATGTCCTGCTTTATATTGATGTTACCTTGAAGTAGTGCAGATTCAAGCATTCCACATTGTGCATCATGAGCATTGGATAACTGGTTTCCCGCAATTTTTGACCCAATGTCTCCCAAATCTTGACCCAGTGCACCTCTTGGGTACATGTTTTTGACTATTACTTCTAATGCAAACAATTTTTATCCCATTAAAATTGTTTGTGTCACCAAGATTATGAGGATAGTGGGACATATTATACATAGCTGACTCCAGCAGGATTCGAGATGTAACACTTATTCCAGACATTATTTACAGGATTTGTGCACCCTGATTATCCAGCTGTCTGACTTTGATTTTTGCAGTGTTACATTACCACACAGTTAAAATGAATCGGTGATAGAAAACAACTTTAATGAACTGAAAAAGTTCTGCAGCAGCAAAATCACTAAGGAGGTATGTTTGTTAAAAAATGTCTCATTGAACTTTATACCAAGAAAGGACTTGATCAGATTGGTTCACGACTCATTAAAACTTCTGCCTCAGCTATTTCAGATAGCATAACATTCATAATCAGTTTAAGTATTGCAACCTCATCTGTCAACAAAATGTGGAAGAGAGCAAAAATAATACCTATTCACAAATCTGGTTCTAAGGATGATGCTGATAACTAACGGCCAATCTCAGTAATACCAAACTTGTCAAAATTGATTGAAAAACATGTCATTGAACTAAACATTTGCTGTTATACCCTAACCAATCAGGCTTTAGACAGAAACATTCGTGTGAGACTGCCTTGATCTTGCTAACTTATAAATGGCTTCATGCACTTGATCAAGGTAGAATAATAGGATCTGTATGTACAGATTTCAGAAAAGCTTTTGACATGGTGGATCATAAAATAATTTTGAAGAAACTGAAAATTTAGCAATGTGATGAAAGAATAATTAGATGGTTTACTTCATACTTACCCTGAGTGAGAGAACACAGCATGTTTATATGAATAATGTTTTGTCTGAACCTGGAACAATTATATATGGAGTACCACAAGGCTCAGTTCTAGGTCTGTTACTATTTATATTATTTATTAATGACCTACCACTTTTACTAGGGGACTCAATTTCATATACAGATCTCTGTGCAGATGACACAATATTGTCAGACACCAGAAAACACAAAGCATGAACTGGAAACGTCTTTACAGGATGCCCTGAACAAACTGGACAACTGGTTCACATGCAATGGCATGGTGGTAACTACTGGTAAAATTGAAATATTACTTATCTCAACATGGCAGAGATGAATAAATCTTGATTGTGCTGAACTGTCTGATATGGAAGGATAAAAATTTGCAAATGGTCTGTCATGATAGACTACTTGGTGTTTTGGTAGATAATAACCTATCATGGACTGAACATATCAAACATATCAGTAAAAAAGTTAATTCAGGTTTATGGCTTCTCAGTAGGATAAGACATTTTATCCCAGAAAGGCACAGAAAGCTATTTTATAACAGATACAAAATATTTAGATTACTGTAATACAGTATCAGGTAATTCAAATGATAAAAACAGCAAAGCTTGCACATCTTCAAAAAAGAGCATTTGGGCTAATATTAATCCAAAAATAAAGCAAGGAAAATTTAGCTGGTAAGTTAAAAATATACCTATTAAAGACCGAATCTGTTTGAGAAAAGCCAAATTAATGTACAGGATATCCAATAATAGTGCTCCTGAATATTTACAATCACTATTCCAGTATAGGCTACCTGGTAATTCTCCCCACCTGCGATCCATGTCTACCAAACAGTATAAAATTCCCAAACCAAAAAATGGAATTATTTAATAAAAGTTTCCATTATTCTGGAACTTTGCTCTGGAATAGTATTCCCGTCGAGAATAAAAATGCTGGAAATATAGTGTTTGTATTAATAAAAGCCTCTGGGCATTGTTAAGTATACTACTCATTGATTTTGTCACTAATTACATACTGCATGTATATTGACTATGTGGCTTCAATATGTATGGGCGAATATCCATTTGGTGAAAGGAAAGAAAGCAATTATAATGTATCAATACATGTACATGCAGCTATGTATAGGTGTGCATGTGTGTGTCTACATGTGCATTTGTATGTAAATAAATTCCTTTGTATGAGAGCCTCAAGATAGATTAGTTCTTCACTTATTGTGTAACCCTCATTAAATAAAGTCATTATTATGATTATTATTATTATCATTATTATTATTATTATTATTATTATTATTACTAAGGATCATTGGATTTCAGCTAGATTTAGCATGCAGCTTTTATTGATGGGACCTTGGGTAAAATCAGTATCTTGTGTCCTGCTACCTCATTTCCATGAGTTATGGCCTGATATCTTCCAAAATTTAATATCTGCAGCATGATTTCTTCTGTTATAAGTGACTTTTACAGGAGGTATGGTTCCTGTCATTCTTTTCTCCCAACTTTAATTACTGCAGCAATAAATTACCGAGATGGTTGGATTTCAGAACCAAATTTGACGGGAAACTTGATATATACGACATTTTAAATGACTTTACTCTTAAGCATTTCACATTATCTTGAGGAAGAGTTATGGGCCATGTTTGTATGTTATCTTGGACTTTGGTTTCTGAAACATTTCTGACATGCAGCTTTATATTAATGAGATATTGAAAGAGTGTAATTTCCAATATTCCACATAATTATTTTAAAGATTGCCTATCTGAGTACTTGCTAGATTTCAGCCCAATTTTTTCACTAATCTTTATAAAGTCGAATCCTTGATGGAGTTTGCATGTACATGCACATGTGGTTGTGTTGTGTAAGTGTATTAAACACAGAAAAAAAAGATTTTCTTTTCTTTTATTCAGATTTAAATTTCCAAACATTTTGAATATTCTTATATGAAAAGATTGCTTATTCTCAACTATATGAAGTCAATTATTTGGGTCATGTGCACTAGCTTTTTTGTCCAACTAAACACTCTTGAGTTGCAAAAAATAGTCTGGACGGCTGGCAGGTATGAAACATTTAACAACATGTTGCATGAGATGTTACAGATTGGTGTTTAAATTACACAGCAGTGATAACACTAGATCTTAATGACAGACCATATATATATATATATATATATATATACACACACACACACACACACACACACACGTTCAATGAGACTTGAGAGGAATATGTTTGTGATTGGTGTTTGATTACATCAGAGCAGTATGAAAGCATTGTATGGTTTGTATACATTGGGTAGTATATGGTATTGATGGAGTGGTGATGCTATTCCATTAGTGTTTTTCTAACTGTAGTTTATTCTGTCTTGCATACCTGATGTAAGACTTTGATGTAGAGTACCTTGTATTTTGTGGGCTTCTTATTCTGTAGTCAGTCATAATATCATCTCCTGCCAATGGAAGAACGATTCTTACTGGAAACAGTTGTAAGTATCTATGATTTGCGCATTGCTTTCCTTGTCTGGTTCTGCATATATGATACACAGTTTTTTCTCCCAAAAAGTAGTAAGTATGACATAATAGAATTATGATCCCTAAGAATGTATGATTATTTTATAGTTAAATCTGTTTTCATATGTCCATTGTATGTCAGGTATATTATGTTGTGTCATTGTCCATATGTCCATCTGTTTGTGAGTCCATTAGTCTGTATTAATGTTAACATTTTCTTGTCCTGCCCAAAACTTGTTGGAGAGATATTGATGAAACGTGGAGCAGGTAATGACTTGATGGTGTGTCATGTTGGCAGTCAAATTCCCAGATGAAAGGTCAAGGTAGGGTATGGCAGTCAAATTCCCAGGTGAAAGGTCATGGTCGAGTATGGCAGTCAAATTCCCAGGTGATAGGTCATGGTTGTGGCAAGAAAAAAGCAAGTTGATGTCTTGAATTTTTGTTTGGACCAGAGTTTTGGAAATGTAGAGGATATTTTGATGAAACATAAGCTTGATATATTTTATGACTGCCAGGTGTTGATGATGTGTTGTGAAATACAGCCTCACCTATTGCTTTAAACTCAAGGTCACAGCTAGGGGGAATGTAAATTAATGACTTGCTTCCTTGTTTAGGTACAAGTTTTTAACCACTGGAGATAATTCGGTAAAATGTTGACCATGTGTGGTGGCTGTGTGGTTTGTTGCAAGGTCATGGCAAGGAAATAGGTACATGTATGTGAGTGACTTTACATCCTTGTTCAGGGTATAAATTTTGAAACTCAGAAAATATTTTAATTAAACTTTAGTCATCTGTATATCAGATTAGATGCAATGTAACATGTCACAATTACACACCCTGTGTCACGGTTGAGGAACGTAGGGAAAATTTCAAGGAATAATGTTTTCTTGTGCAGGCTTTTTTAAAAATAAAAGATGCTTTCACTCTCTCTCTCTGTGTGTGTGAATTGTACAGATGTGTTTTGCATATAAATGTATATATACATAAAAGACAATGTTGACATTTGACAGTATCAGAAGTGATGCAGTAGACATAATGATGGTGTTAAATTATTTACAGAATTCTTTGAAAGTATAATGTAACTGCATAAAGAGCACCTGTAACAACATACTTATCTTAACGTGGCATGTCACACAAAAACACGATTTTAGACTCCAAAACCCCCTGATACAGTCATGTTTTGAAAAACACAATTATCAGGAATCTTAACCCCAAAGTTATTTTAACAACGAAAAACCCTTATTTTTCTTGAGTACGCTATATATGCCTGTAATCTGTAATATAGTTTGTATGAACAGCAAACAATCCTGCTCAGAATTCAGTTAAATCCATTCTCAGAGCATACAGCTGAAATAGTGGCATTTAAAAGGTAATGTGGTCAGAAATAAACAACCACCATTCAGAGATTACTTAATTAACTGACAATAGTAAGGGTGATGTGTGGTGTCAGAGTCTGCAGTAGGGGAGTCCATTAGCTAATTTGCATAGGTGAAGTACACAAAGTAGTACAACCCAGTTTGTTTGAAGTTCTCTTCAGACATCAGAGAGATGTGGTGAAGAACACTGATGTTGTTACATACTACTGCATTGAATGATGATGTTGAAGCCAACTTTAATAAAGTTTGTGATCAGCTGGAACATTTCTTTGAAATTTGGATTTTTACTCCATATATAAAATGCAAAACATGATTATTTCAGTTGTTGGGATAGTGTTAAAGTGTGAATCATTTTTGAAGAGTGTGATTCAGGAAGCAACATGCTATCAGCAGACCCCAGTGAAAATAAATTTCTAACTGCAGGTTAACAGAGTTTTTACTTTGTCAAACATGGCAGCAAGAGGGAACATTTAATTCTTTGCACATGTTGCAAACAACATAT
Source organism: Megalonaias nervosa (assembly GCA_016617855.1). Classification (NCBI taxonomy): domain Eukaryota; kingdom Metazoa; phylum Mollusca; class Bivalvia; order Unionida; family Unionidae; genus Megalonaias; species Megalonaias nervosa. The sequence goes on along the minus strand of JAECUM010014052.1, from coordinate 5,427 downwards.
AGACATAAGTGTACAACATCTGTTGAAATAGAAGCACCACCTGTATGTAGCATATTTGACATGCTCAATTGAACATTCAGATTAGTTCTCTTATTATTATTTGTTATCTTGTTAAAATGCTACTAATTGAGCCATGCTTTTCAGGATAAATTTATCCATGAAATAAATTGATTGAAATAAGAAGCACGCATGTGTATGTACTGCTGATCTGAGTTGATAAAACATTAACACCAGAACTGGGCAGAGGCATGCATTACTGCGTTAAACTTTAAATATTATGTTCTCCCCATTTCCCCACTAAAATGGTGAGTCACAGACATGCGTGTCTCATGATCAAAGGGCCAAACATGTATCTCATGGTCAAACTGCATTGGATACAGTTCTGATAATGCTAACATTGTGGTCATCATAAGATAAGAAAACTTTTATGTTCCCAACAGCGTGATTTATCCACACTTTCCCCAGATGGAGACTGTTTAATAAATTCCTGACGATGCCCAATTTTTCATTCCAGGATGGCTTTCTAAGTCAGTAAACATTAGGTTATTATATTACAGGTGTATATTGTCTGTTATCTGTGGAGATAATCTTAGTCCAGTGTTTCAGAGTGCGGTAATATCCATTGATCTGTACGGGAATGCGGTAATATCCATTAATCTGTACGGGAATGCGGTAATATCCATTGGTCTGTACGGGAATGCGGTAATATCCATTGATCTGTACGGGAATCATTTTGGGTGGATTTTGTAACCCAAAGAAAATTTTTGCAAAAATTTAAGTGCAACTGTTCAACAGCATTTCCTTCAGTGAATCCCCACCTCTCTGATCCATGATTAAGAATTGGTGATATTAGTGTGTCAAAAATGTTAAATTTTACCTTTAGGGATACATTTCCAAAACTGTGTAAATATTTATCCATTGCAGATAACGTCTTTGAAGCTTGTTCACTTAAAGTTTGTTGAGCAAGTATGAAAGAACCTCCCCTGTTGTGAAAACAATTCCAAGAAAAACAAATGTGTTAACAACCTTCAACTGGAAGTCTTTATAGAAGAATAAAGAATCATCTAACATTCTTCCTCCCTTGTGGAAAATCATAATTTTTTGTTTTATTTGTTTTAAGGTGCCTGACTTAATCACAGTATGCACTCAGACCACTTACAGAATCTAGCAGGGAAATTTGAACAACACTATATACCATCTAGAATCTCGTGTGTGCAAAGATGAACACTAATGACATTTGCATTATCTTTGAATCCCCTATTGAACTGTTGAGAGCAGCAAAGACTGCATCAAATTAAGGATACGTTTTGACAATCACTGGATTTTAGGACAGAAAATTGATGTTTGTTTTTATTTAATGTAGTGTGTTTGTGATTATGTGAATGTTTGTACATGAGTATGGTGTTGGTATTTGACAGTGCTAAGTCAAGTGCAAGCCTGTATGTTTAATGCCCAGAAGAAAACAGACAAGTCAGTTAATTTTATTCAGATTTGAATTTGCAGTCATTTTCTATAGGCCCATATGAAAAGATATCTTATTCTCAATTTGACATAGGTTTTGTGTGAGTCACACACACTGACCTCCCCTTTGGACCTAAACACACTTTTAGAATCTAAGAAACCTCCAAACAGTGTCTGGGAATATGGCAGGTATGCCATACCAATGATGCAGAATGGCTTCAAGGGATAAAGTGCGAATATTCAGTACTGATTCCCAGTTGAAATAAAATCTCTCTCTCTCTCTCTCTCTCTCTCTCTATATATATATATATACACACACACACACACACATACACACTTGTCAAGACTGGGAGATTATTTTTATTTTCAAGGGATAAAGTGTGAATATTCAGTACTGATTCCCAGTTGAAATAAAATCTCTCTCTCTCTCTCTCTCTCTCTCTCTCTCTCTCTCTCTCTCTCTCTCTATATATATATATATGTACACACACACACACACACACACTTGTCAAGGCTGGGAGATTATTTTTATTTTCACCTTAGGTATAAGTTTCCTTGCAGCTTTGGTCACATATCAAAGCAAGTCTGAATCCATGACATTTATGTCACCATTTGTTACATATGTACAAGAAGTTGTTTCAGATTCGCCTATTCACCCATGCGTGAGTAGACTCTTTTGTTCATTAGCACAAGTTTCTTACTGTTATATCTCCTAAATATTTTAAAGGTTTGCCATGAAATTTTACAAATATATTCAGCTAAAAGTTGGTTGTAAAAGAAAATGGTGCCTCTGGGTCGTCTAGTATGGCCACCATGGCTACTGAGTCTCGAACATCTTATCTGTACTCCCGAACAAAAGGTCATACCGTGTGTCTTGTCATGGGATTTTAACTAAATGACTTCTTATTAAGTCTAGCTGGTCCTAAATGAAAGTAGTGCTGATCTGATATCCAATATGGATGCCCTGGAGGCCATCTTGAAAATCATGTTCTTGTTAATCCATCTAATTAAAAGGTCATGTTGATGTGGGGGTTTTTTTTATGGATAGACATCTTACGAATATCTAACTAGTTGGCCCTAGTGAAAATGGTGTATTGTAGACATCTAATATGGTAGATGGCAGTGATCCGTAACGGTGAGCACTTTAGACCACTCTGCCACTCGGGGCCCCTTTGGCTTTAGTGAAATAGTAACCCTTTGATTTAGCCACGAGTGTAATACTTACTCAGTGGCAAATAACAGAGGGTGGTTATTTGATCTTGCTGCACAATTGACATGTGTTAAGTTGCAACCTTTAATAGATTTAAGAAACTATGATCAAAGTGATGCTTAGATAACCCAAGCTCAGTCTTTACATAATCACTCATGTATGACATTGAGGCAGAGGAAAAGGAGTGAGACAATATTTACAATGACTAGACCATGACGATTTACTCAACAGTAATGAAGTATTTCTGAACTTTGTCAGACAATGAGGATGAATCGTTGGACTTTGTACCTGATAACTTTAGAATGCTCAACAGTTAAAGTATAAAAATTGACTGGTCATGGTTTCATGGAAATTCTTTTCAGCCAGTAGAGCATCAGTCTCTTAGAGGGAGATTTTGCTTTGTTTGGTCCATAATGTTTTACAAGAGGCAAAAAATTACACTTTATATTCTAAAAGATTCTTTTCTCTAAAATTTTACTTTCATCATCAACCATTTCTGACCAGCCAAACCCATATATACTCGGTTGTATGTTCACCTATTTGTAGACTGATTACCATTCTTTCACAAGTCTAGGAGTGTGTTCCTTTGTGCTATTTTTAGGGTCAATTTTTAAGCTTTCTTTTTTTTTAAATAATGTTGCATATGGTGAGTATAGAACAGATTCAGAACCTTTGTGAATTTGCGAATTCTGTCTTGGATATATTTCACTTGTTTCTCACTTGCCTGTGCATAGTGTTAAAAAAAAGACCCAACCCAGTAATGGTGTATAAGAGATTTCTGACCAAAGTCAATCACAGAAATTATAATTGAGTAATTGGTCATTTCATGTTAAATGAGAAGAGTGTCACTAATTGCTGCAAACACTTTGAGGTATACATCTTTCTTGGGAGTAATCCCACATCTGACACCTGAAAATGACAGAATGACTACCATGTTATTTAGAGGCAATCAAGAGGACTGGATTCTGAATAGTTGTAAATACATTTCTGATGGAATTTGTTTGTCTTGCATACACATCCATGAATGAAGAATTGAAAAATTTGTAAGGATCAGATATTTTTTCAGTAGTTTGAAACAACTTTTTTTCCTGATTTCACTCAAGTGCGTACTAGAAATTCAGTGATTCACTCCAGACCATGAGACAAGAGGCAAATCAATATGCATGTAGATTATATGGAGTCATGGGCTGACAGTAATGTTTACTGGACCATCATGTTGTCAATCAGTACTCAGTGGTATCCAACTGTTACAAAGAATTTACTTGAATAATAGATTATGCAACTTTTTTTGTGCAAGTACATTTTTTTTGTTTATTTCCAGTCATACGTACCATAGGCTTCATGAAGCATATATAAATCCATTATGGGCAACAATTTCCAGTTGTGTTCAAGTAGTCCAGCAAGGATGATGTGAGGAAAACTGTGTCAAAACTTTAAATATTTGTTGTTATTTTTATGTGAAAATTCGGCTACTTTCATGATATTTTGCATGCCCAGCAATGAATATTAGTCATCTGCACTAGTTTGGGAATTGTCTTCATCTTAAAATTGAAATGTCATTCATAGTACAGTTGGGATTTTGGCCGTAATATTTCAGGCTTGTTGTGTAATGCCACCTTGACATTTTACGAATTTAGGAATGACTAATGTTTACTCATTTCATCTGAAGTGCATGATAGTTATTAACACTGGTATAATTTGAAAAGCTTGATTTTATTATTCTTCTTAACAACAGCCATTACATTTGGTGTTTTTGCTGTCCAACAATTTTTGTTAATAGTGATGTCATTACACAGTTCTCCTTTAAGATTTGAAGCACAATAAATTCAGTGCTGATACATGTAATTTGAATTGACAGAAATAATCCACTTTGTTTCCATCTTCTGACTAAAAAAATGTTCATCAAACCTGGCATCAATTAGCAAAATTAGGTGTATGTGATTTGTGTGATTTTAATTTTTAATGTAGCTTTAACAATTTTTGAGTCCTGTCTATATGATGTCTGCAGTGTGGCAGTTTATAGTGACATCTAGCAGTGTGGCAGTTTATAGTGATGTCTAGCAGTGGGGCATCATGCTGCAGACTTTAGCATCATGTCCCACCCAGTCACATTATTATCATAATAATAATAATGAGGACTTTGTATAGCACCTAATCTTTAGAAGCTCTAAGCGCTTTACAACATTTGACAACACTTAAAAAAACAACAAAAAAGACAACAAAAAAAACCCAAAAAACATATATAATGATATGATTACAAAAATAAAAACAAACACCACAAAAGTAGAAACAGAAAATATGCTGTAAATATATAAGGCAAGAATGCATTATTAGGTCTTTAAGTCTGTTCTTGCAGTTGAAATAGGTGAGTTTTAAGAGTGCTCTTGAATGAGATCACTGTGTCTTTGTGTCTAAGTGCAGTGGGCAATTCGTTCCACGTTGCTGGGCCCTGGTATGCAAAAGAGCGTTGTCCATATGATTTCATCTTCATAGTGGGAATAATGAGAATACGATTGTCAGAAGAGGAGTTCAAGCATCTTGCAGGTGTGTACACATGGGTGAGGTCAGATAGGTATGTTGGACTGGAGCCCGTCAGTGAACCGCTAGTGAACCGCTTCAAATTTCAGGTAATGATATATGACATCAGGCTAGCCAGTCCTAGCACTAACCTCTTAATGCTGACCGCCATTGCACTGTCTTCATTAAATATATTTTAAAAATGGTTGAAACCAATTACATGGTTAAGATAAAATGTA